>MU757309.1:25654-72325 GCA_026770625.1 Nicotiana glauca | reverse complement strand
CATTGCGCAACTAGCGATAATTTTCTTACATGCCTAATCGCCTACACATTGTTCTCTGTGGGATTCAACCCCGACTCATAGTTGGATAAATTATATTGCTGCGACCGTGTCTATTGCTTTTTAGTAGTGGATTTGGACGTCATCAGTGAGCCCGACCCATTTAACCCAGGACCATGTGGGCTTAGGCCCGTCGTGGGCTGGTTCCACCCGTTGAGCCCATGAAGCCCGGGACCGTGAAGCCCGGGACCGCCAAAGCCCATCCCGCTTGAGCCCGGGCCCGTTTGGCCCGGGCCGTTTGGCCTATTTAGGCCCGGGCCAGAATACAGCACTAGCAGCAAATTACAATTTTAGAAGCAGCATAATTCAAATATCTAATATATACCAGTTGTTTAACACCAATGTTTTAAAAGGCGGGGGCGTGAGGCGAGGCGTTTTACCTTTGACGAAGCGAGGCGTAAGCCCTGAGACATGGGGTGTAAGTCCCACGGATCTTTAAATTTTATTGATTTCAAGAATTTTAAGATGGTATAAAATAAAAAATAATTATAAAAATTATGAATAATACGAAATATTATTCAACTATGAATAATATTTAAATATTTAAATTATAACAAATAATCTATTTAAATATTTATAAATTATAATTCAACTATGAATAATACAAAAAGTATGACATATATCATAATATGCAAATTAGTTGCAACGTCGTTACAACTCAAACATCTAAAGTAATATATTCGATACGAAATCTTATATATATCTCTTAAGGAGTAATAAATCTTGAAAGAATTTCGATATTATAATTTGATATTTTTCTTAAAATACTCCCTTTATTTAATATGCTTTATATTTGAAAGAGAATTTATATAAAAACATAATTCATAATTTAAATATGTTTCTCTAGCATTATTTATTTTTAAGTTTCAACAAGTAAATAAAGTGACACATAATTTACCATACAATACCAGGATAACTAATTATTTGTAAATTACTAGCGAATACTAAGCTATTAAATTAATAAGTATTATATCTCGAACGTGAAAAAAAAATTAGAAAAATAATTATAAAAAATTATGGACTATTATATAGTAAAGACATAATAAAAGTTAATAAATATATATCTTTTAAATAAAAAATTTATTTAAAATTAACTATCATAGCAGTATTATTGGATAACGTGCAATAATTTGTATTTTAATTATGACATAAAATACTCTCAGCTTAATGATTATGATTAAGAAAAAAGTAATTTTTAATAGTCAACGATTTATTAAGCAAATTTGAGAATTTACAAGGTTAATTACAGAGAATTGCATAGAGTTCTATTAGGCGAGCCCATTACGCTGGACGTTGGGCGTGTCCAGGGCGTAAGTCCCAATGGCCAAGACGTAAGTCTCACGGAACTAAGTCCCACATATAAGCCCAGGAGCGTTTTACAAGTGCTCCGCCCCGGGGCGAGTCCCAAGCGAGTCTCAATTCTGCCTTTTAAAAGAGAGTTTAACACCAAATACCAGATATATTCTCCATGTTTAACATTGATGATGCCAGTCATGAAAATCCTGAACATTGACTAGAATAATCATGCATCTCCTGACCCCAACGGCAGAAGGAAGAATAGCCAGACGAATTTTGTTTAACTAAACCGATAGCTACTTCTGCAAGGAACCATATAAATCTAACTCGTGCAAAAGAAAATCCCCATCATTAAAAATATAGGGTTGCATTCATTGACAGAACGGAATTGAATATATTCTTCACGACTGCATTTCATGACATAAAACAAATGGCTTCCTTTCTGCAGAGCTGTAGCTGAAACAGATTGCTTCCTCTCTGGTTATAGCACAACGGTTTTGCATTTGTAATGGAAAATGCTTTGCCCATTCCGACAATCCTACACCACTTGCTTCCAGTAACATGCAAATAGGTTAAGGAACTCTTCAGACTTGTACTCCAGTTTTGCAGAGAGTATCCCAAATGGGACGTCATTAAATATCAAGGCTGATCTTATAACATAGGTTTCATAGTTGAAATAATAACTTTTAGTTATCCAAAACTGAAGAAAGCAAAGGTTTGTTCAAGAAGAAAGCTTCCAGATTCCCTGATACGAGTTCATATAAATCTCGAAAAGAATCCTCTGTACAACAAGCAACATGCCGTGTCAATACAACGTTATCCAATGAAAGGAGCTCCTCAGGAACATTAGGTTCATTCTCGAAAACATCCAAGCCAGCACCAGCAATCTCTCCCTGCACCAAGCATTTTACCAACTCCATCTCATTGATTACTGATCCTCGTGCAATATTAATGATAACTCCTCCTTTCCCAAGTGCCAATAAAACCTCCTTATTGATCAAGTGACGAGTTTCCTCTGTCAATGCACAACAAATGACAAGGACATCGCATTTAGTCGCTAGTTCATGAACGTCAGGATAGAAAGGGTAGGAAACAGGCTTTTTCTTCCTCGACTGGTACGATATAATGCATCCAAATGCTTCAAGTCTTTTTGCAACTTTTAGACCGATGCTTCCCAGCCCAACAATTCCTACTTTCCTGCCTCCCACCTGCCATCATTAATCACCATTCAAGAACTAGCAATTAGTAATGCAAAAGCTATCCACACAAGCTTTGTACTAGACCTAAAATCTTAAACCATGGTCTACTTACTCGTACTAGCCTATTGCAACAAATGTTGTTCCAAACTTAAATCCAGTAAGGGCATGGAATAAACCCAAAATACCTTGATGACTGTCCACCCACCCAAACCCAGCATTAAAAAATTATGAACAGCCTCATCGATGTCAAATATAGACATTGACAAAATATTAGAGGGGTTGGCTACCACAGTGGAGGGACGTTAGGGTTAGGGGAAATTATGTAAATTTTGTTAATGGTAGAGATAGATTTGGACGAAAAGTACAATGGGTAACAGAAGTAAACAATATACCATAGTAGAAGAGCAATTTTGGACCTTTTCCCCAATAAAAATCAGAAAACCATCTTACGATGCAAAGATGTATTGGTGCTACTCCCGCTCTCCAAAATGAGCACCCAAATCCTGAACCTCGAACTATTAAATAAACAATTCAATTTGTTAATTTGATCATTAGTAACGTTTTAGGAAATGTTTCTGAGAAGGATATTGACTCATATATATCTCAAGACTTTCATTGCACCTTTTCATTCAAAACTAATTATCGGTTTTCAAGCCCGGGTAATCAACCTCATCCATCTTTCCGACTATTTTAATTTTATTCCTCTGAATAGAACATGGCCATATGGGTGACATTAACATTGAATAAACTTTTCACGTTTAGGAAATTAGATCTTCTTTCCTGCTTAACAACAACAACAACAACTACTACCCAGTATAGTCCCACAAAGTGGGGTCTGGGGAGGGTAATACATAGACAAGCCTTACTCCTACCCGAAAGGGCAGAGAGGCTGTTTCCAATTGACCCTCGGCTCAGGGAAGGAAAGGAAAAACAAAAAGAAAAACAAAAGAGCATTAGTAACTCCAGCGAAAATCGCATAAATAATTTTCTAAACATAAGAACCATAAATAAAATGGCATGCAATATTATCAAACAGTAACTACCATATATAACTACCATAAGGAGGACACAATCCAATACACAAATCATCTATGGAGAGCCCTACCAAGCCCCACCCAACCCCGGGAAAGGAGTACGAAAAATTCTAGAAGCCCCTATCCTACAACCCTGATACTAGACCTCCAGACTTTCCTATCAAGGGCCATGTCCTCGGAAATCCGCATTCTAGCCATGTCCTGCCTAATCACCTCTCCCCAATACCTCTTAGGCCTCCCTCTGCCTCGCCTCACGCCGACCACTGTCAGTCGCTCACAACTCCTCACCGGGGCATCAGGGCTTCTCCTCCGCGCATGCCCGAACCACCTAAGCCTCGCTTCTCGCATCTTCTCATCCACTGGGGCCACCCCCACCTTCTCCCGAATAACTACATTCTTAATCTTATCTAACCTGGTGAGCCCGCACATCCAGCATCCTCATCTCAGCAACATTTATTCTCTAAACATGAGAGTTCTTCACCGGTCAGCACTCCACCCCATACAGCATGGCAGGTCTAACCACAGCTCTATAAAACTTCCCCTTGAATTTCTGTGGCACTTTCTTGTCACACAGGACTCCTGATGCAAGCCTCCACTTCGAGCACCCCGCCCTATACGGTGGGTGACATCCCCGTCTATCTCTCCGTCCCCCTGAATCACCGACCCAAGATATCTGAAACTGTCCCTCTTGCCGATGACCTGAGATCCAATCTTCACGTCCCTGCCTACTTCGCTCGGCTCGGCGCTAAACTTGCACTCCAGTTATTCTGTCTTAGACTTGCTTATTTTGAAACCCTTAGACTCGAGAGTCTGTCTCCATACCTCTAGCCTCTCGTTAACACCGACCCTCGTCTCATCTATCAAGACTATGTCATCAGTAAATAGCATACACCAAGGCACATCCCCTTGAATATGTCGGGTTAGAGTATCCATTATCAAGGCAAACAAGAGAGGGCTAAGTGCCGATCCTTGATGGAGCCCCATAACCACCGGGAAGTGGTCTAAGTCGCCACCCACCGTCCTAATCCTAGTCTTAGCTCCATCGTACATGTCCTTGATTACTCTGATGTAGGCTTCCGGTACACTCTTAGCCTCCAGGCACCTCCATAGCACCTCCTTAGGGACCTTGTCATACGCCTTCTCCAAGTCAATAAACACCATGTGCAGGTCCTTCTTCTTATCCCTGAACTGTTCTACCAATCTCCTGACAAGGTGGATAGCTTCTGTAGTGGAGCGACCCGACATGAAACTGAACTGGTTCACAGATATAGATGTCATCTCCCTCACCCTCGCCTCGATCACCCGCTCCCACACCTTCATGGTGTGACTTATTAATTTGATACCCCTATAGTTGTTGCAATACTGGATATCCCCTTTGTTCTTGTACAAGGGCACCACTGTACTCCACTCCTCCGGCATCCTTTTGGTCCTGAAGATCGCATTGAACAACCTATAGAGCCACTCCACTCCTGACCTACCCATGCATTTCCAGAACTCCACGGGGATTTCGTCTGGCCCAGTCGCTCGACCCCTACTCATCCTACGCAAAGCCTCCACGACCTCCTCCACCCTAATGCGCCTGCAGTACCCAAGGTCTCTATGTCACTCCGAATACCCCAGCTCCCCTAGCTCTATGTTCCGATCCCCCTCCTCGTTAAGTAGGTCTCGAAAGTACGCCTGCCGCCTCTGCTTGACTTGAGACTCCCCCATCAGAGCTCTACCATCCTCGTCCTTGATGCACCTAACTTGGTCGAGATCCCGCGCCTTCCTCTCCCTTACTTTAGCTATCCGGAATAACTTCCTGTCCCCGCCTTTCTCCCCCAATTCCTCGTACATGCGACCAAACGCCGCATTTTTAGCTTCCGTAACCGCCAGCTTCGCTTCCTTCCTCGCCACCTTTTAGCTCTCCCTGTTCACTCTCCTTTCATTCTCGCTTGTGCTCCCTGCCAACTTAGCAAACGCCGCCTTCTTCACCTCCACTTTTCCTTGGACTACATCGTTCTACCACCAGTCGCCCTGATGTCTGCCTGAATAGCCCTTGGCTACCCCAAGCACATCCCGCGCTACCTCCCTAACCAAGTTCGCCGTCTCTGACCACATTACGTCTGCTTTCCCAGAACTTCTCCAAGCTCCACCAACAACTAACCTCCTCTCCAACTCCTGGGCTTTCTCCTAAGTCAAAGCATCCCATCTAATCCGCGGTCGTCCCCGAGCACCCCTCCTCTTCCTCTTCACCCAGAGACCGACATCCATCACTAGGAGTCTATGAAGAGTCGAAAGGGACTCTCCCGGAATAACCTTGCAGTCCTTGCACAAACCTCTATCGCTCCTTCTGAGAAGGAGGTAATCAATCTGAGTCCTCGCCGCCGAACTTTTGAAGGTGACCAAATGCTCCTCCTTCTTCTGAAATGTCGAGTTCGCAATCAGAAGCTCGGAAGCCCTGGCGAAATCAAGCAGCGACGTGCCTCCTCCGTTCTTAACCCCAAGGCCAAAGCCACCGTGCACCTCACCATAACTACCAGCATCAACCCCAATATGACCATTAAAGTCCCCTCCAATAACTAACTTCTCAGATTGGGGAATACTACTCACCAAATCATCCAAGCCCTCCCAAAAGCGCCTCTTAACCTCCTCATCTAAGCCCGCTTGTGGCGCGTAAGCATTGATGACGTTGAGGACGCAACCCCCAATAACCAACTTAATAGACATTAAACTATCTTTCCTGCTTAAGGGAAATCGATTTGGTAGACCTACAACTACGTTTTCACTAACCTACTTATTCTTTTCAGTCAAAGAAAGAAATTGGGCCTAACTCAATCTCCAAAGCTAGCTCATGAGGTAAGGATTGGCAAGCCAGAGACCAAGTCCTCCATCCCTATGCGATGTAGGAGACTCAACAAATTTAAACATTTTTCATTAAGAACACATGAGCAAAAACAAAAAAATATAAGCATTAGCATGCAGATGAATTCATTTTCTTTCTACTTTTTCCTTAGCTTCGAGTTAATTCTAGTTTATATCATGTATAAAAAGGTCAATAAGAGGCAGAAAAAGAACAACAGAAGTATCACCTTGGAACAGAGAGGGAAATCCCCATGAAGAGGCCAAAGACCATTCTTAACAAACCGATCAGCAGCAGATATCTTTCTAAGAACATCAATCAACAATCCAACAGCAAAATCAGCTACATCCTCTGAGAAAACGGAAGCAGCGTTAGCAACTGAGATTCCACGGCGGCGACACTCGACGAGATCAATATGGTTAACGCCAGTGCTGGTTGTGACGATAACGCGGAGCGAAGGGAGGAGGCAGAACAAGGAGGAAGAAAGCTTGCCGACGAAACCTTTAGGAGAAGAAATCATGGCTTGTACGGATTGAGCATGTGTGGAAATGAATTGTTCCAATGGAAGTGAAGATTCCCATGGTTTAAGGAATCGGAATTTGTGGGATAACTGTTCGCCGTAGATATTGAAAAGGGTTGGCTGGCCTAGGACTATTATCTCCGGCAAAGCAGTGTTGGGTTTTGCCATTGATTAGTTTGAGAGTAACTCGAGGGAGAATTTTGACACCTGAAAGACAAATTAAAGCAATATATGATGATTTCTTTAATTTTCTGCGTTTGTTGTGTCGGTTTGGTTTTTTCTGATTATAGGAATATTAGGTGTTGATGATGATTTCGTAACTGTAATTCCTTTTTTTGATGAATTCATACAAAATTGAAGTGTAAATAGAGCTACTGCTTTTTTTCCTCCTAAGTGGAAAGCATCTCCACTGTGATTAAAAGCTTCTACTACTAAATTAAAAAATAATAATAATAATAATAATAATTGTATACAGTACTATGCTTTTTTTTCCAACTAGTACCCAGATTTATGTCAGAAAACTACTACTATACTATATTTACGTGATGTAATTTAACTTCGAGGAGATAGATTAAAAAAGAATAATAGGTCAAAGGTAAGGTTCATGCTGGAAAGAGAGTTGAGGTTAAAAAATAAGTTCAAATGCCAACTCATTGACATATACATTTGATCACAACGTCACCCATGAGATAAGCAAACATAAGATAAAGGATCAAATAACTGGTGTATGAATATCTAGCAGCGGATAACTATTTAAGAAAAAGCAAACTTCATAATACAACATAAATTTTAAGTACATTGACCAGTAATGTAGTAAAGGTGATTGCCAGATTGCCATGACTATATATTAAAGCTAACAACTTGATTTTCGGGCTACACAGAAACTCTACAAAATAGATAAAAGTTTCTAATCTACCAATTTAAAAGGAACTTATAAAGAGTGGTAGATTTAAAAATTCATTTGTTGCATTAAGAAAACACCAGAACATGTAACATCCACAATCAACTGAAAATTCTATTTTCACACTACAAGGAGAAAGCCCTTAACATCAGATCACAGAGAATAGAAACTCATATTGACAGATTTCTATGTCTATCATCACAAATCAAACACTGAAAGTTGTATCCGACAAGCATCTGCATGCGCAGATGTACAATGGCAGAAAACAAACAGCTTCTTTCTGCAGATTGTAGCAGGTGAATTAAATTGTTTTTTTCCTGGTTGTAGCACAATCATTTCGCATTTGGTGTGGAGAATGCTTTTCTGTTATAAGGATCCTACACAACTTGCTTCCAGTAAAACACCAATAAGTCAAGGAAATTTTTTGTCAAGCGAGACAAAATGCAGATTCACACTCCACTTTTGCTGAGAGTTTCCAGAATGAGATGTTGATAATATGAAGACAGATCAGGATACAATATAGATCTCCCAGTTGAAAAGAATATCTCAATCATCAAAAACTGGAGAAAGCAAAGGTTTGTTAAAGAAGAAAGCTTCCAAATTCCCTGACATGAGTTCATATAAATCTCGAAAAGAATCCTCGGTCGAAAAAGCGACATGTTGTGACAGTACAACATTATCCAATGAAAGGAGCTCTTCAGGAACATTTGGTTCATTCTCGAAAACATCCAAGCCAGCACCTGCAATATCTCCCTGCACTAAACACTGCACCAACTCCATCTCATTGATTATGGCTCCTCGAGCAGTATTAATGATTATTCCTTCTTTACCGAGTGCCAGTAGAACCTCTTTATTGATCAGGTGATGAGTTTGGTCTGTCAAAGCACAACAAATGACAAGGACATCACATTTGGTTGCTAGTTCACGAACGTCGGGATAGAAAGGGTACACAACAGGCTTTTTATTCCTCGACTGGTATGATATAATGCAGCCAAATGCATCAAGTCTTTTTGCAACTTCTAGGCCTATGCTTCCCAGCCCAACAATTCCAACTTTCCTGCCTCCCACCTGCCATCATCAATTACCATCAAGAATACGCAATTAGAAATGCAGAAGTTATCCACACAAGAAAATTTAGTAGACCTGAAATTTTAAGGATAATGAACAATCAAGGAAACCAGTTGGTGACAGATAAAACCATGGCACACATGGTACTAGCCTGTTGCAACAAGTACTGTTCCAAACTTAACCAACTGAAGTCCAATCTTAGCTTCAACAAACATTATACAAAGACAACCACAGTTTCAGAACTATGTATAATTTTACACCAGTATTTATGCTACTCTCACTATCCAAAATGGGCACCAATTTTTGAACTTCACGTTATTATATAATTCAATTTTTTACGTGATTTTAAATTTTATATTTAAAGTGCAGGTCTCAAATTTAAAAAAAGAACGGTTAGGAAATAATATGAGGACTTTGACTAAATTTTCCCACTTCAAATGCCAAGTTCTTGTTTTGATGCTAAACAATTCATTCTTCGATTGGCGAGGAAGCAAGCGATCTAGTCATTGTCAGGGACGCTAATGCATTCATTTAACTTTGTACTAATTTGAACATAGCTTCGACCAAATATTATGTGCAAATATAGAAAATTATATGCAAATCAATGTTTGTTTAACAATTTTATCCATTATTTCAACTTCAACTAGAAATAGAGAATTAGAAGTTGAAAAAATTGTTTGAGAAGTATTTCAAGTCAAATAACGATTCTCACTTACAAAACTTCATCTTTTTTCCAAGTTATATTCATGTCCAAAAAATTCCAAATGATCTTTTCCAACTTCTGTTGGTATTACTGTGTTAAAAATCAGAAAATCAGAGAAGCAGAGAAACATTAGTTTAATAAACAAAACAGAAAAAATAATTCTGAGCCTACAAGTTGCTTGTGTGTCCTTAAGGAATTTAATCCCTTCACTGTTGCCCAAGGTTTTGGAATAGAACGGAATAACTATTCTGCAATATTGGCAATCGAAATTACAGAATTTCAACGAACTCAACAGACGAAGCAAATCACACTTGACACTTTTGTTTATTTGAAAATAATGCAAAATAAAAAAGAGGGGAGAAATTTTCAGATTTTTCCATCATATTTCAAAAATGAGGCCAGGCCTCTAAATTTATATATAAAGGATGGGTGATCTGGAGAGGTGCAATCCAAAAGGTGTCTCTTCCATTTCTCATTCACACCTTTTAAAGGAAAAACGCAACAATTCCCCACATAAATGGGGAATGGGCATATGTGTAAAAACATGTATGAAAATACAGTGTGATTCGCAAGTAAGGATTAATCGCATCTGGATAAGTAGGTTTCCCTTTGAACTTTCTGTAGTGAACTTCTGTCGGATATACTCGGTCAATCGGTAGAATTGATTTCTTTGAACCGTCGAGCTTTGGTGTATACCTAGACAACCATAAGTCACACAATCAATCCTTAACCGTCTTGGGTTCTCATTGTTGTGTTCGTTTCAGCCATGAACACCACCTGGTTCATAAGTGTGTAGAGAACTGGCCTTACCGAATTCTCCTTGAAGCAGCTTACACTTCACACTTCTCTACCGAATTCTCCTTGTAGAGAACTGGCCTTACCGAACACCACCTGATTCCTAAACGTGTTATCCCATAGATACACTATTTGATATACCCTGTATCAAACTTAGAAACATTGTTTCATCACGAGAATGGACCAAAAAAAAATTTTATTTGACAATGTTGAATCGTCATTAGTGACTTTGTTTGAGCTCCTTGAATCTATGTCTTGGGATCTCCAGTCTTCTAGGTAGAGTTACCGCCACAATGACTTGTACTCGGCTATAGTCACATTCCCCTTGATGATCTTTCAACTACCTCTCTAGTTAGGCCTTTTATAAGTGGATCCGACACATCATCGCTTGACTTTACATAGTCAATTATGATAATTCCCCGAGAGTAGTTGCCTAATGCTTTTGTCTTTGTCGCTTGACTATCACAATGTATACAAATAGGTGCCAAAAGTTTGGGCCAAAATGGAATATCTTCCGAGAAATTCCGGAGTCATTCAGCTTCTTCGCCGGCCTTGTCTAAGGCTATAAACTCAACCTCCACTGTAGAGCTGTCAATGCACATTTGTTTGGACGATTTCCAAGACATTGCTCATCCACCTACTGTTTAGAATTGGTTGAACCGGTGATCTAATTTGCATTACTATAACCCTCTATCATCGCGGGATACTTATTGTAGTGCAAAGCGTAATTTGGAGTATATTTCAAATACTTCAAAACTCGTTTCATTGTCATGAACGTTCAATGCAAACTTCCTTATGTTGTAGACTAATACGTCTCGACTTTCGATTGCATATCAGATTATTATCTACACTTAACGCAGTAATAGTATATTATAACAATAGCTGGAATGGCATCAATTGTGACCACAACCTTTTAATATATAAAACATTTATCAATCACTCCATCATTTTCAAGTATTTGTATGTTATTTTTTCATACGCCTATATGATATGCAAATTATAGCACCTCCATTCATGAAACAAATCCAGACTTCTAATGGATTTTGTTCATGTTCATCGGTTGGTTCACCTCATTATAGACCAACGTATTAATAAATTCGTTTATGAACGATCATGTTTATACAAGACATACAAACACACTTTTCATGAGACGTCACAACCTTCCGGGTGACACCCTTTCATAAAACACCTAAACATTATAAATGTTCAAGAAAGAACAAATCATTTCTGGAAAGGCACGTAAACAACATTCGAATTTGTAGTTTCATCACTAGTCATCACTAAGACTAAACAAGTAATGAATTCACTGACTACCATATCAATATCCCTAGGGATTTGTGGGGTTCGAAGAATTATATCATCTAATTCTTCAAGATAATATATACATCACGTCTTAATATTAGCTTTTGTTATGCATAAGTTAAATGCCCCCACATTTCATATGTTTCATGTGCCTTTTCTATCAATATTTAATCAATATATAAACAAACAATGACTACATAATTTAGAGTATTCTTAGTGTAAATACACTAATTGACAATATTTTTTAGTCAAATTTCACATGTCATTATTTGGGTGCTTGTTTTAGTCCGTAAAGTGACTTAACAAGTTGACACACCTTTTTTTTTTCCAGCAACCACGAACCCTTTCGGTTGTTCCATATAAATTTCTTCCTCCAAATCTCTTTTTAAGAAGGTTGTCTTTAGGTCCATCTGATGGATTTCAAGTCCATACACGCGGCTAACACTATTAACATTCGAGTAGATGTAATCCTCGTTACCGGCGAGTATGTATCAAAATAATCAAGACCTTCTCGTTGTCTAAATCATTTGACAGCTAATCTTACCTTATATTTGTCAATAGTACCATCAGCTTTCATTTCCCTTCTAAAAATCCACTTAGAACCAAAGGTTTATTTCTTGGAGTAAGATCAACCAATTCCCAAGTATGGTTATTTAATATGGATTCTATCTCACTATTGACTGTCTCTTTCCAATATTGTGCTTCTGAGGAAGACAATGTTTCTTTAAACATTTGAGGCTCATTTTCCGACAAGAATGTCAGAAAATCCGATCCAAAGGAAGTAGTTATCCTTTGGCGTTTACTACGTCTTGGATTTTGCTAATTCAGCGTACTTTCCTTTGCTTCTTCCCGAGTTCGCTTAGATATTTCTCTAGACGACTCACATTCCTTTTTTTAATACGGATAAATATTCTCAAAAAATTCAGCATTATCTGATTCGATTACTGTATTAATATGAATATCGGGATTTTCTGATTTATGAACCAGGAAATGATATGCCTTACTATTTGTTGCTTATCACATGAAAACGCAATCAATAATTTCCAGTCCAATCTTTACCCTTTTGGGTTTAGGAACTTGCACTTTAGCTAAGTACCCCTACATTTTAAAATATTTAAGTTGGGCTTCATTCCATTCCATTTTTTTTTATATGAAATGGATTGCGTATGGGGAACTCGACTGAGTATACAGTTATATGTAAGAATAAACTTCCCCACACAAGTCCCGGGGTAAATCAGAACTTAGCAACAAAGCATTCATCATCTCCTTTAACGTTTTATTCTTTCTGTAATTCCACTAGATTGCGGTGACTAAGGGCCTGTCGTTTGATGAATAATATCATATTCCAAAGATATTTCTTCAAAAGGAGACTCATAATCACCGCCCCTTTTACTTTGTAGAGCCAACCAAAAGAACTGTTGTTTGTGTCACGACAGAGCCAGAATTGATAAATGGTGAAGTTTTTAATCTTCAAACCAATCTGACACATTCACAATTAATAAACGGTGAAGTTTTTAATTTTTAAACCGAGTAATACCTGATACCGGATCTAATAAACAGTGAATTTTTAATCTTCAAACCGAGTAATATGTGACACAATCAAATTTAATAAACGATAAGTTTTTAATCTTCAAACCGAATAATAAATTAGAGTAGAAAATCACTAAGATTTTAATCTCTAAAGCGAGTATAAAGTCACTTAGACTTTAATTTCCGATAAATGAGTAGAAAGTCACGAAGACTTTAATCTCAATGAACGAGTACAAATCATGCAGATTTTGATCTCGAAGCAGGAGTAGAAAATCACGAAGATTTTAGTCTCCATAACGGGAGTATAAATTCACGAGAATTTTAATTCCCTTTCCAAATGATTTTTCCAACTAAACCATTATAACACTTTAGCCAGTTTGATCTCTTACTCTAATCAAACAAATATATGTACATCTTTACATATATTATATTCATGATCTCAAAAATATTTTTTCAAGTATTTAGTGTATGTCACTTCTCTCGATCGCTACATTGTGATCTTTTCTCAAGTAACTGGAATATACTTGACACCACATGATAAACAATTTCATGTTCTCATTTGAGTTATTTTCTATGAGAACAAAAATCAAGTTGATTTTGGTGGAAGGTCACGGAACCGTTGCAACGAGTGACAAGCCAGTTGGAAAATTCAATTTCCATAGATTGTCTCGCAAAACAGCCCTGATTCCATCCGCTTTCATTGTCAATTAACGTACCAAACAACGGATGGAAGAACAAATGTTTGTTTCTAAGACCTTCCAATAATTACCAGCAACTTTCCAACTTACAACCTCTGTTTTAATACTACAAATGCATTTCCGTAATATGTACTACCAAGTGCAAGGACCATTGTAGTTGAGACTATTACTTCCTGCCTTCAATATCCCAATTTGTCCCAAATCCCAATCATGTGTCTGGCTATCAGGGCACTTTCACAAAGGTTCTTCATTGAATTCATTAAAGTTGCTTTACTATGGATCCAACGACCAATTTCTTTACTGGATAAGAATTTGTAACACATGATTGATTGTATCTTCACTAAGAATATAACATGTTCTAGTGTGATTGCAGCGATTACAGCACGAAACTTGCGAGTCGAAGAAAACTCACCACTTTAATCGCACCGCTTTATGAACCAAAGTGAATGATTAGTGTTGGCTTATGTTTCACTTTAAACATTGCCTCCTTCTTTTTTCATTTGACCTTCAACAGATGATAATATGAACACAAAAAATAAATTTAAATTCCTTAAGAATGTTGGTATTACTGTGTTAAAAATCAGAAAATCAGAGAAGCAGAGAAACATTAGTTTAATAAACAAAACAGAATAATTCCGAGCCCACAAGTTGCATATGTGTCCTTAAGGAATTTAATCCCCTCACCGTTGCCCAAGGTTTTGGATTAATTTCTTCCAGGATAGAACGGAATAACTATTCTGCAATACTGGCAATCGAAATTACAGAATTTCAGCGAACTCAACAGACGGAGCAAATCACAACACTTATGTTTATTTGAAAATAATGCAAAATAGAAAAGAGGGGAGAAACTTTTAGATTTTTCCATCATATTTCAAAATTGGGCCAAGGCTCTAAATTTATAAACAAAGGATGAGTGATCTGGAGAGGTGCAATCCAAAAGGTGCCTCTTCCATTTCTCATTCACACTCTTTAAAAGGAAAAACGCAACAACTTCAATTTCAAATACTCTTTTTTTCAACTTCAAAATCTTGTTCAAACGGTTTAACTCTTAGCCCAACACAGTACCCATCTCTTATATTTAAAGCAAGAGGCAGACGAAGTCCAACTGAGCTAACTAAGCCATGATAGAACATGGTACCCAAATCTAGGAGCTTAAACATACCCGAATAGGTCAACCTATGAACTTTAGGATTTTGTTCCCAGGTTATTCTTGTTTAACCAAAATGGATGATTTTCCTAACCACATATATATGTGAGAGTTCTAAAACGCTTCAACAACAATTACCAAATCGTAACAAGAAAAAAAAAATTACAATCCACACATACAATTTTAAGATATCAATGGAGAAAGCTAAGTGACAGTACCTTGGAAGCAAGTGGGTAGTCCCCATGAAGAGACCAAAGTCCATTCTTAACAAACCGATTAGCAGCACATACTTTTCTTAGAACATTAATTAACAATCCAACAGCAAAATCAGCTACATCCTCCGAGAAAACGGTACCAGCGTTAGCAACGGAAATTCCGAGGCGGCGGCACTCGTCGAGATCCATATGGTTAAGGCCGGCGCTGGTGGTAACGATTACCCGAAGAGAAGGAAGTTGGCGGAGCAACGATGGAGTAACGCAGGTCGTGCCAGTGCAAAACATAGCCTGTACGGATTGAGCGTGTGTGGAAATGAATTGGTCCAATGGAAGTGAAGATTCCCATGGCTTTAGGAGTTGGAATTTTGAGGAAAATTGGTCGCCGTAGAAATTAAGAACCGATGGCCGGCCCATGACTATAACCGCCGGCAGCTCGTCCTGGGGTTCTGCCATTGTTGAGTTTGCTAGTAACTCCTTTTTTTTGTTTTGGGGCATATGTTATTGGATTCCTGGGGGTCCCACCAATATGAGGAAAAAGCTAGGGACACATTGATTTGCTTCAAATTATTTAAATTTAGTTTCGTCATAATTTCCAAGGACCAAAAGACAAAATACAACCATTTGATCAAATCTGAAGTAGAAAATGGAGCTTCCAGAGCTACTAGTAATTCATCCACCTCCAGTATTCATCATCCACCAACAAGAATTCTCACAAAAATTCAAACTTCTCAAAGCTTACGAATCTCCACTCTCCACAGAGCTCTTCCTACAGGCCCACGCTCAGTCCACTAAGGCACTCATCTGCTATGGCAAGAGCCCAATCACTAGCGACATACTCCGCCGTCTTCCTTCTCTTCAGCTCGTCGTCACTGCTAGCACTGGCTTCAACCATATCGATCTCCCTGAGTGCCGTCGCCGATGTATCGCCGTTGCTAATACTGCTGATGTCTTTTCTGAGGATACTGCTGATATTGGTGTCGGTTTGTTGATTGACGTACTTCGGAAAATTAGCTCTGGCGATCGGTTTGTTCGCTCTGGAATTTGGCCTAAAAGTATTCAGTACCCTTTGGGCTCCAGGGTATACTTTTGATCCTCGCTTACCTTTCAAATTGAAAATATTCATTTTCACCATAGCTAAATTAATAGTAGTAACTTTATTAGGTCCAATTTTAATATTGATGTTCTCTTGAATCCCCTTTTGGTATTTGCTCATTTGCAGTTGGGAGGCAAGCATGTGGGAATAGTTGGTTTAGGCAACATTGGTCTAAAAGTTGCAAAAAGGCTAGAGGCATTTGGCTGCAAAATTTCATACAACTCTAGGCAAAAGAAACCAGTTCACTACAACTTCTACCCAAACGCTTGCAAACTTGCATTCGACTGTAACATCCTCGTCATATGCTGTACACTGACTGTCGAAACTCGTCACATGATTGACAAGGATGTTCTAAAAGCACTGGGAAAGGATGGCATTCTCATCAACATTGCTCGTGGACCTATTGTTGATGAGAAAGAACTGGTGAAGTTCTTGGTTGATTGTGAGATTGCAGGTGCTGGTTTGGATGTGTTTGAGAATGAACCTAAGGTTCCTCAAGAGTTAATTGCATTGGATAATGTTGTTCTTACACCACATAGAGCTGCTTTCACCGAGGAAGCGTTTCGCGATGCTTTCCAACTTGTTCTGGCTAACTTAGAAGCATTTTTCTTGAATAAACCATTGATTTCTCCAGTCATAGATGAATGAATAGAGAACTAGAACTGGGTGTTTTCAGGTTCAGATTCTACCGCTTGTCAATTCATCACAAAGTATGCATGTATATCATGAATAATTAGTTTACCTCACCATATAAAATGTAAGTTCTACACTGTGGTTCCTTCAGCAACTAGTATTCTCCTGATCAATTACTATAGTTATGATCCACGAATCTAGAGGGCCAGCATACAAATCAAGTTACCATTGCATCAATTCCATGCCTAAATAATACGCAACATAAATATGTACCACAGAATTCTACGAGAATGTTCTTTACATACAAAAATAGACACTTAGATGATGATCAAAAGCACCTAATCCCTAAATACATTTAGGTGAAAGCAAAAACGAGAAGAGACAAAAAACGAACTTAATAACGAATTTACATCCAAAAGGGCATTCTTATAAATATGGGACAGTTTCCTTGAGGAAAAAAAGCAAACTCAGCTAGGTATATAGGGTTCAAAGAGCTTGACACAGGGGTTCGGGTCACACTGCATTATTTCAGCTGCGCGTTCGAACTCTTCCCTCAGTACTCTTATGCTGAACTTGTCTACCACCCTACCAAGATCATGAGAAACCTCAAAAGGATCCTCAATGCATATCAGATGGCGGTCATTCCCAATCCTCCTAGTCCAGTCTTTGGCTCGCTTGCTGTACATAACAATACAGGAAGAGCAGTAGTAAGCAACCCAAAACAGAACCACTATACGACTAATGCCATTTCATTTTGAAGATCTTCAGAAAACAAATAATCAACAAGAACAAGACAGTTGTGTAGTTGCAATGACCTACCTCAATATGCTTCCAGTACGAACAGAAATAACATCATTTGCATAATCATGACAATAGGCCCAGTAGTTGAAGAATGCCCACACCAACCGAGCAAGACTTTCCCCATTGTTGGATCCAAAACCACAAAGCTTTTCCACTTTATCAAAGTAAGCACATTCAATGTTGTCAACGGTAACAAAGTAGGTTGGCTGCATTCCCTGATAAGCGAATAGGGGAAATGAAAATGAAAAAAAGAATAACTATCTTCATATAAAGTAACACATAGATAGAAGTCCCCTTCCAATTACACATTTGCCTGAATACCACCCCCCTCCCTCCTCCCCTCTAGATTTCAGTTTTTTGGTTTCTCTTATGAGTTAAGAAATATATAGCAAGAATAGATCAAAGAAAAGACTAGGGGTGGCAAACGGGCAGGTTACAGGTGATGCCAAAAACCGATTTAAAAAAGTCCGACCCGCCATACTTAATACGTATAGAAAATGGGTTAACCAGTAGATAATATGAATATCCATATTATCCATAGCTTCTTGAATATGATCACTTCTAGAAGGATTCCTAGTCTCCAAAATTTGAGGAACCCCCAAATTGAGCTTTTGGAAATGTGAAAGTTAAAACACATTAGTTATCCATTTTTTAAGTGGATAATATGGATCTTGTCCATAGTTAATTATCTTTTTAATGCCACCACTAGACAAGACCTTGATATCCCAACCAGTTTGCAAGCCCGAGAAGTAACACATGTAAAGGGTAAATATTCCAACGCAAAGACATGACACATTATCGTTCCAAATTATCAGAGTTATGACAAATTAACAAATTGATTAACTTTTTTCAAAAGAAATTGATGAACCAAATGAAAGTAAATGAACTACACATAATTTGTAGACAGGAAAAAAAAAAAAAGAAGGAAAACAACATGCATGCTTCATATTACTTTATGGTAAATGTTAAAGCAAATTGCTCGTTCTCTTCATTTGCCCATGTGCATAAAACATTTATAGTCCTTTTTTTTTCAGAAGGAATCATTTAAGTTCTTTCTTGATCATACTTTTTAAATCCTACCTTTTAGAATACAGGACAGAATCTTGGTGTCTTTTGATGAGAGGGTAAATTAACTAGTACAAGATGCTGAGAATTTTAAGGCAATGAACACCCACAGCTCATAAGTTCCAAATGCATCCATGCGGGCAATCATACAGGAAAAACCAAGAAGAAACAGTTTTGTTCTTCACGGAAAACTATACATGCTTAACTGAAGGAGCACGTGAAGGAAAGAAGAGTCATTGTACATATGACTAGAATAGATTGAGCAAAAGTAATTTGAGCTCAATCAAAGTCAAACAACTATTAATTTGCAGAGTCATTGTCTAGAGGAAAAGATTTACAATCAGAAGTGGAGCTAGTATTCGAAGTTTATGGGTTCGGGATTCTAGTTTTTTAATTTACTGGGTTCCAAGTTAATAACTTGTACATATTCAATGAATTTCATAAAATAAATACAGAATTTAAACCAAAGTTAGTAGGTTCGACCGAACCCATGACCAACACACTAGCTCCACCCCTGATTTCAATTGATGAGGAAAGTCATTCACACACAACCAAACAACACATAGTTCACACATCCTTGCAGTGATGGCTTACTGAAAAACAGTTCAGGTAGTTTAAAAATCTTACAAGTTTCACACGCAAGGCATATATCATAGCACAGGAGCTAAAGAAAACACACCTGTAGGCATGGAAGGATGGCAGGTTTTCGCTGCTGTAGAAAGTGAATGCACATTAGCACATACCTGGAAGAAGAAAATAAAAGTTAGCCTACTGTACAAGAGAATGAGAGAGGAAAAGAAAATAATTGAGAAAATGTAGGCTTACGCATAGCTAGATAATGTCCCCTGGTAAGTTACATTTACCCCTCTCGACTTGGCCCAGTGTTTGACGATAAATGCCAACTGCCTTAATCGCACATCTATGTGTGCATAATCTCGAAGCAGCTTTGTGTTAACAACAGCCAAAACATTATTCACACATATATCACATGATATCCCAGTTTCTGGATCCATAAGCTTGACTATAGGCACCCTAGCACGCGTTAGCGCCTGTACGGAAACTTAGTTAGAAACCATATTGAGATGTGTGTTATAAGAAGATTAGCCAGATAACAAAGCTGAACACGCCCCATAGGGGAAGTGTACCACACAACCTAAGGACCTCATAACAAATCAGAAGCACATAAGAATCTAGATCCACTCTGGATTGAAGTAGTTAACATGGCAAGTGGACTTGTCCAGCCCACTAAGGGGAGGCCAGGGACCACCCAACACCCTGTTCTCCACTTGATGAATAGAACCTGCCTCAACCGGATTAGTCATGGCCAGGGTTATTAAAAGCAAGCGCTTCTCGCTTAAAGCGCTGAAGCGAGGCGGGGCGCAAGGTTTGTGCTTTTCTGACATAAAGCGAGGCATCTGAAAAAAAGCGAGCGCTTCAGGCAAAAGAGCGAGAAGCGGGGCGAGGAAAAAAAGTGAGAAAAGCTCGCTTAAGTGAAGTCCAGCGGCTGCCTAGGGTTTTTTCTTAAAAAATAGCAAATACACTTACGCACCTTTCTTCCAAAACATTTCTCGCTACTGCTACAAGCCAAAACATCCTGCGACATCTCTTCTTCGGTTCTTTTCTTATTCTCTCAAGGTAAGTTTCTCTTCTCTTCTCTTCCTCTTCTGCTTTTCTGTGGTTTACCTGCTTCCTCTCGACTCCTCTCTTCGTTTCTCTTCTTCTTTTCTATTTTTTTCAGTTCTTCTTTTCTCTGTTCTGCCCTGTTTTCTAGTTATGCTATTGCTCTGTTTTTTTTAAAAAACTGTCGTTTACTGGCTCTGCCCTGTTCTACCAGTTCTTTTTTTGTTTTCTTGGTGATTGTAGTAAATTCTATCTCATTATCCAATGGCATCAAGCCAAAATAAAGATCCAGCTTGGGCGTATGGAGTTGCAATTGGCAGTAATAGCACAAAAGTCCAATGTTATTTTAAGAATTGAAACATTTGCTTAATATGTTATTTTTATTGCGTTCTTGGTCATTTATCTATGCCTATTTAATATTTTTTATTTATGTATTAAATTGCGCTTCACATGAAAAAAGCGCGGGCTTTGCTTTCCGATTCTTGCTTCGATGAAGCAAGGTCTCCTTGCTTTTTTCCGCTTCTTGCTCTCCACACACTGGTCATGGCCTTCAAGCGAACTGTCTTGTGGCCCAAAAAATAGGTCGGATCCACATTGAAGTTTTAACATTGACCTCTATACATTGTTGAATTTTCAATTGTTTCGAGAAATGCACTCGTAAATTGAATGGATCATCAAACCACCCAAGCACAGTTTTGGTAGCTAGATCTCGGACGAATACACCCAAAAAAAGCTAGATCTCGGACGAATACACCCCAAAAAAAACACGTAAAACCAACACGCAACTCGCAAGCACAAAATTATGCCAGTCTAAAGTTTCAATCTTCCACCCCCAATATTTAGCTAATATTTACATATCCATGAGTGTCATCGTTCTGAAGTCAAAAGTAATGAGAGTGAAATGATAATAGAATTTAGTCGTAGACTCATAAAGAAACATAATTTTAGTTTACAGATTCAAGAAAGTTCAAATTCAAACGATAATTTAAACAACTTATTGAATGAATCGTTCATTATTTTCACCTATAGATTCAATCAGTCTCAATCCTAAAGCAGTTGCAATTAGCTATATGAATACCGCATATGACTTCTGCCTGTTCATGTATTATGTTTTTGAAATGAAATTAATCGTTCTATAAAGGTAGAAAATTAAATTTGTCCTTCTATATCTTTCATTCTCTCCAAGATCTATAGGGTTACGGAGTTTTTTTTTCACACAGTTGTGTCCAATTTTCTTTCTTTTTTTTTTTTTAGAGGGAAATTTTCTTTTATTTTCTTCAGTTTGCAATATGCAAAACCATAAATAAAAAATTAAAAAAATAAAAAGCAGCCTTGGACAGACCCCCCAGGCAAATCTTGGATTGGCCCTCCCTCCCTTTTGGCTGAGACCAACCCCTCTTTAGAGGCCAGTCTGCCCTGTGTTGTACCCTTCATCATGTATCTGGATAGTGCATAAATGAACATCAGTAGATGTGTACTAAGATTTTTGGAATACCTGCACATCCTGGAGATTGTCTGATTGCAACATGTCAGCCAACTTCAACAATACCTCTGATTTGTCAATATTTGCATCCTCAATTGCAAGGCAAATATCAATATCGCTCTTCGAGAAACCAAAAGAATTGGCACAAGATCCATAAACATAGAGCCGAGCACCAGGCCATTCCTTGCTAACAATTTTATCCAAAAGTGCTAATAACTGCTTCTGCTTTGCCTTTTCTTCTTCTGGAGGTATTAAGGACTCATATATTGCTAGCAAAGCAGTATTCATCCTATTAATGTCACTCCGACATGCAATCTGTCTTTTCAACATTCTCATCCTCTGGCCGAGTATAAATTCTCCTCTCTTATCTGATCGGTAGTCCTGATGAAAGCAGCATAAAGGTGAGTCGCTAACACTAAATTAGGCTTCAAGAAGGATATGAGAAAGGGTAGAGATATTAAGTGTTCTTTTTTAAAAGGGAGAGAGATTAACTGGTTTATTTCGTCTTTATGAGATATTAGTGATTTACTTCCAATTGTTTGGCAATTGGAAAAAAGTAAAAATATCATGCTTCCTTTTTGCATCTAATTTTAAATGGATTGAAAGATCTGACAAAAAGGGAAGCCCTCAGCCCCTTTTTTGCTTTCTTAACAAACAAGGGAAATGGTACATACCCCTCCACTTTCACTCCCGTTCCTCTTTACCCCAACCGATCATTGCTAAAATCTTTGGAACATTGTAGCAGAGACACCAATAGAACACAATATGCTAGAGTAGTAGAATACAGTTACACAATTTTATAGAGACTAGCCTTAGGGCATGCGCTTTGCGCGTGTAACCCATATTAATGAGAACAATCTTTTTTAAAAACAATCAACATGCATAATATTTAAAAAACAGTGTTTGAGTTATAAAATAAAAATTAAAGACTAAAAAATGATAAATATTAATCTTGTTTTTAGGGTTTCATGTCCTCTCTAGTGATTGTTTTCTTCAGTTTGCTCCTGTATTTGTTTCCGATCTTGTTAACTCAGTAAAAACTAAAGAGTGACTGTCATAATATCTTTCTTTCTTTGTTCTACTGTACTTTAAGTTATTTACTTTACCGAATTTTTTTTTTAATTTCTCAAGTCGAATGAATGAGAAAAATAAAGAAAAATAATTGACAACTCATTTAGAATAAGTTTTGTCTTTTACTGTCTCGGCCTCTCTTTTTTTTTTCCTTCAAATTTGCAATTTAATGCCAACCAACTCTTATAATATACTATAATCGAATTTTGTCTATTTTCTTACTTCTTCCACTGTCAAAGCTCTTTTTATTTGGAATAAAAATGAACCTTTTTATTCCCGAATCTCTCAAAGACCAAAAGACTTAATTTATAATTTGTGTTATTGATAATCTTTCAAGAATTATGATTAAATATATCAAAAATCCAATGGGAAATAGCTATCATGATATCTCATGAAAATAACGAGAACATAAATTCAGTTCAAATGAATGTTACTCGCTAGTTCTTTCTATAATTTTTTTTAATTTAACGGATTAACTATCTCTACTCCCTCGAGGTAGGGGTAAGGTCTGCGTACACACTGCTCTCATCAGACCTCACTTATGGAATTTTACTAGGTTGTTGTTGTTGTTGTTGTTAACGGATTAACTATATGATAAGTATTTACCGAGCATGTGGAAGTTCTTTATTAAGAGTTATAAAGTCTACTACTTTCAATTAAGCTTTTTATTATGCTTGACAGATTCAAAACCAAAAAAAAATAAGAAGATAAAAAACTAATTACCTCAGTTTTGACGAAGAGAAAGGAAAAATAATAATAGGAGTCCAAAATAAGCAGACGCTAATATTTTGGTTACGACTTAAATATTTTCGTTCATAAAGGTTATTGAAGTAAAACTTTTAATTAATCAAACTTCGACATGATGGAACGAATTATGCTATGGTATATAGTTCAAATAAATACATGTTTTATATAGGTAAAATTTTAATCGATTTTTCAAAGTATTAAATATAGGTATTTTAAACATTAATAAGTAAAATATTATAGTTAATTTTGACATCCTAAATATTAGCAAGTTAATCAAATGACAATTTTGTCATGTGAAATATACTTTAAAGGGCAAAAAAAGGTGAATGATATTTGCTAAGGGGCTTCGTGCTTTTAATTTAGTATAGATATAAACAGATAACTTAAATTCTTATAAATAATGTGTTTGTGTTATAAAATTTTAAAAAAAAAATAAGTTCCTAAAAAGGATGAAAATTAATCCCATTTAGGTAGCTTAATGTAGGAAGAAATCTTGTCTCATAAAGGTATATTATTGTGGTATGCGAGAATATTTTTTGAAAAATTATTGTTATATTCAACTATAATTATAATTTATTGTGAGAATATTTTTTTATAATTTATTGTGAGAATATTTTTTGAAAAATTATTGTTATATTCAATTTACTAATATTATAAAGAAATTGTTGATTTAAAGCTTAATATTAGCTCAGCCCAAAATTTAAATAAGGAAATAATTTAATATATAATATTTTAGTTGAACCGCATTGAATAACTATTACTGAGATTTGATCAGCAAAATAAATCAATCGAACCTCAGTTTTAGAAAATATCATGTAGTTGGTGTGATCAGTACTCTCGAAAGAAATTTCAAAAGCTTGACTCTTAACAAGACGGTTTCGAGCCATGGAAACAACCTCTTGCAGAAATGCAGAGTAAGGCTGCGTACAGTAGACCCTTGTGGTCCGGCCCTCCGTATAGCGGGAGCTTAGAGCACCGGGCTGCCCTTTCTTCTTTTTTTTTGACTCTTAACAAGGTAACTTTAATCTTTTTTTCTTTTATTTTCTTCACTTCTACAAAGATTAATGATTTCATCTGATAAGAACTATTATTTCTTGATGTATGTTCGTGTATATTTGCATATTGTGGAATTCATACATGATTCAACAGTTTTTAATGTTTATGAAATCACATTTTGTATATGTATATCAGATAATATTTGAATCCAAATCATGTCAATCAACTTCAGCTTTAATAATATTCCCTATTAATCATAGGCTACAGTAACAATTAGATTTAGGAATATTTATTAAGCTCTATTGATGTGGTGTAAGTTTGACTATATGAATCACAATTAATTTTAAAATCCTGAGTATTAGGACTTCCTAACCTAGTTCAATAAGGCAATATTTAAGAACAGAATTTTAATTGAATGTAAAATCCTAAATATTAGGGAAGTAGCATAAATTACCTATTTGTCTAATGTGAGAGCGGCTTTTAAAGGGGTAAAATAGGCGAACAACATTTCGCTAAGGAGCTTCGTGCTATTAATACAATATAGATATAGATTGTGCAAGAGACATCCAGACAGTCCAATTTACCAGATATTAGGATGGAAAAAGAAAATAATCAGAGACAAGGAAAGTATTCCTTGACTTGCCAAAAAAAAAAGGGAAGTACTTATGATGTTCGATCTGCTTTGAAAAGATGTGTGGGTGAAAAAGCTAGATATTTTTCTTCTATAATTTGTCATTTTCTAGCTTTCGACAATACGCTGGTCAGAATTGTCTTCGATAAAGCATATATATTTTGATACATTGACAAATAGGGGCAATGTTATCTGCAAAGTCAATTTTTCACATCTCAACTGATGTGCTTCATTTCAGATTAAAACTCCACAAGACTAGTATACCAACCATCCTGAAACTCTAATTTATGTCAAGTTAGCTCGACACAATGATCCATGTTGTTAAGGCAATACCACCCAAAATCAATCTGAATTTCCAGGTAAATATTTTGCTCCCAAAGAATTTGATTCTAATTGTGAAAGCAGAAACTTAAGAGGGTTTTTATTAGCATTTAACATACACCTCTATATGCAATGAGTTAGCAACTCAGCTAGTCAGTGCATATGGTTGCTCGCAGTCAAGGCTATCAGCCTCACTGTGCTGCGAAAGCCAAATAACATGTCAATCAGTGATACATAATCCAGTCATTGCATGGGAAGGAAATCAATAAGGTGTATTACGACTATAAGAATTACATCAGAAATTGTGAGACATTGTACTATAAAAGAAAAGGAGGTACTTGAAACAAATTTTCTTTTACAAATATAAACTGAGAAGAGATAATCTTAAATCCTAATTTGCTGATGAAACTTTTAGCATACATAAGGGCAAAGGACCATGCATTGTAAGCTACAAATATTTTCAGCACATGTATTTATTTCCATTGTATATTAACTATTCAATTTCTTAAACCACTGTAACACACAAGGAAGTTTAAATAATGACTAAGAGGCACATTACCAAATCCAGCACATTAAATCTGAATAAATGAGGGTACTAAATACCTTATCACGAGAGCCATGATGTTTCTTTTTATCACTTCTCTCATTTGATTCATCCTCGAGTCCAAGAGAACTGATAAGCTGTTCTCCCAAATCATCCAATTCACTTTGACCTCGAGCGGAACCTCTACCTAGCTTATCCCTCATCCCACTGCCAGTTTCTTCTCCACTCTCAGCTTCCTCACCGTGCAATTCCAACATAGAATCCTCAACATCAGAAGCCAAAACAGAATGAAGTTTACTTCCTGCCGGCGGGCCAGGCGAGTCCAGCTGACGAAAAATCCCTCGACCATCTGAAACAATTGCATAATTCTGATCATTCCTGGGAAGATACTTACTTTCCCTTTCATTCTTATGATTCAAGCCAATAACCCTATGGCTCGACTCAACGAAATTGCTCTTCTCCTTATCCACATTATGCTCAAAGCCCATGCTCCTCGCTTTGCCCGAAAAACCTGGTGGTGGCACCACCCCTCTAACACTCCCACTCTGAAACTGTCTTCCCCACCCCAAACCCCCACTCTCACCCCCACCTCCACCACTAGTACTATTTTGTTGCTCAAGACCCCTCAAATTTCCCAAACTCTCGTGCTGTTTTCGACCCGAACCAATAACATTGTCAAGCTTACCCTCCACACCATTCAACATCCTAACATTCCCTAATCTTGATTCTTGGTTTTTCTGTGCAAAGTTACCAACTTTACCAGCTAAATCACCATTGAGACGATTATTTAGTATACCCAAATCGCCTCGAATATCTCGACGTAATGAACCAAAGGTCAAATTTTGATCTAGCTCATGAGTTGACTTATAGGGCTTAGCATTACCACCGAAAATTTCCAAATTGCCCATGTTTTCCCCAACTGATCCAAATCCAAGTGGGCCACCAGCATGTTGAGTTTGACTGAACCCACTTGGGAGGGCAGGAGGAGATGAGAAATTAGGGTTAAGGTTATGGCTAGGATTAGGGTTTTGGAGAAACCCTTGAATGAAGAAATTATGGGGTGCAAAGAGAGGAGGAGAGTGAGAATAGGGCAACTGCGGGAAGGGTACACTGGGACCTACTGCGGCAACAGCCGGATCATGTGGCAGAGTCTGCAATTCCGGCGGCGGTTGGTGCTGAGGATGGTGGTGATGTGGACGATTCTGAAGTAATTGAAGAAGGAATTCGCCGTCGTTCGCTGACGCTGACTGTGAGGACAGCGGCGGCGTTGTGGCGTCGCCTCCTCCGCCGTTCATGGTTCAGAAACTTAGTAGCGAAGGAGTCTAATTTGAGACTTTTTTCGATCCAAGAAAAAGACCAAATCTTTACCTATTCCGTCTGTTGATTGGATTTCTCGGAAACAAAAATGTTTAGTTTAAATTATTGATACTTCATAAATATCTGGAAACTAAAAAGAGTCTTCTCCATTTTGTAGGATGGTTAGCACTCCACTACTAGACTACTTGTAGTATTAGTAGAAAAGCAGAAATTCGGTAACCCAAAAATAAAAAAGGTAAAAAGAAGAAAAGAAAAGTAAAAACACCGAGAATTTTCTTTTCTTTTCAATTTTGATACCTAAAGAAATGTAAAGAATTAAGAGAACTACTATAACAGTAACAATACGGCAATCTATCCTAAATTAGAATTGGCTATTTAATTTTACCTTCATATGTGGTTTTTTTTAAATTTAAAAGTGACAATCAAAAGTTACTTCATAATTTATAAACAATGATATCTATTGACACGAAATAATTCCTAAGACATATACTATAAATGTATGGTATTCAATTTGTTTAAATCATTCATATAAGTCTCTTTTGTTATCTCTAAGAAAAAGAAAAAGAAAATATTTTTTTAAGGAATACTTTATATGCACATTCACGCCTTAAAATGGAGATTAATAAAGTGTTCTTAGAACATAACTCCACAAGATTTTTCACTTATAAAGCTTTATATATATATATATATATATATATATATATATATATATAAGTTGGCAGAATACATAACTAGACCCTTAAACTTGACTTTTTTTGTCACTTGGACACTTAAACATAGAGTTGTTCCTATTAGGCCCTTCAACTAAGTCACATCTGTGCCAATTAGACACTTTGTAGTGACATAATTGAGTGCATATGAAAAAACACGTGAAAATGAGAAAAATGTTATGGATTAATTATTATTATTATTATTATTAAAGCAAATTTTTACCTTACATTATATTTCTCTTCTTCTTCTCGTGAACCCATTATTTTTTCTCTTAATTTTTTTAAAAGAAAGTATAGTGTTCATGAATTTGACTATTCTCATTTTGCATGCTTGTTCTCTTTGCACGGCACTTGTAAGCTACTAGAATAAAACTTTACAAACTAGAACGCACAAGTGGTTGATAGAAGTTGTATTTTGACATTAATAACTTTTAACAAAAATAGAACTTCAGCAAAAGAGCAAAGCTGTCAAATATACAAATGCAGTTATTTCATAAGCAAAGAAAAAAGCCTTAAAAGCTATCAAATATACAACTGCAGCTAATTACATATCCAATAATTTTTATAAAAGTTTTTCTCAGATGGTCTACAAAGTGTCTAATTGGCACATATGTGATTTAGTTGAAGGGTCTGATAGGAACAACTCTATGTTTAAGTGTCCAAGTGACAAAAAAGGCCAAATTTAAGGGCCCAATTATATATTTGGCCATAAAAGTTTATGTTTAATTTAACTCTCCAAATTTTACTCCTTGAAAATAAATTATATTGAAGTTTTGACTTTAACACTTCAGCTAATACGATATAGACTTTTGAACAGATTCAAAAGAAAAACAAGATGGTATAAAATATAGTAGTACGTGTATGAAAGTATATATTTCTTGAATGCATGTACAAAAATATATATGTTCTTGTATATGGTCAAAATCGGGCTCGATTTTTTTATGATTAATCGAGACCGGGGGTGACAGGCCAAGATCCGAGCCCATGTCATATCGAACCGTGGTACGAAGTTAAATTGCCAAGCTCGAGATCCTGAGATCGATTAAGATCGAAACCGATCAAAACCAAGACCGACCGAGATGGGGATCGACCAACACCGGGACCGAATATGATGGGGATCGACCAACATCGGGACCGAATATGATGGAGATCGAGGGGAAGCTTAGTGGATCGAATAACGAAAAGACGAAATATCCGCAATCGGGCGAGAATCACGGCATAAATCCCGGCATATATCAAGAAGAGGCCGATTAATTAGCCAATCATGGAATTTTTTACTATATTTAGGATTGTACCAAGAATAAGATTCCCCTATTATATAAAGGGAACCATTTGTAAAGGGCATCATTATTCACGTTACAAAAGGTACATATTCACTTTCTCTTAAATTCTCAATATTCTTGTTACTATGTTCATACTTTCCGGAGAAATATTCACTTAATTCGAGGGCAGTCTAGCTCAAGGATTAACGTTATACATTTTATTTGGTTTGCTCAATTTATATTAGCAGTTAATTCCATTGTCAATTTATGTTTTCTCTCAATTTGTGATAAATGAATTACGTGTCCTTTAAACCACAATATAAATTCAATTGGTATCTGTTTTTAGGGTAAAAAGTTTAGCGCCCACCGTGGGGCTAAGGATAATAGTGATTGCCTAGTGCAAATTTTCGTAACACACAATATTTTGCACCTGTTATTTGAAATATCTTTGATTACAGGATTAAAAGATGTCAAACTCTCAGTCAATACCTCAACACATTGACAACGATCTCAGCCACCACGGCGAGAATGAGAACATTGCACCTGGAAACGTTGCACCCCTTGTTGGCCTTGATGGGGTTCTGGTTGCAAACCCAATCGACGTCAGTTCATATGTAGCCATCAATGGAAATGTGGTTGTCGATCCCGAAAGTAGCATTTGTGGGGTACCTGATCAGCTACTCAGAATGCATATGGCGGTGAAGATGGCGGGATTAGCCTACGGGTAATCTTCGAAATGGTGCAGGCCCAACAGGCAGCAATACCTCAGCTTCAAAATCAGAACCACACGCCGAGCAGGGTTGAACTCGAGTTGTCCCAAGATATTGTGAACAGGGTTGAATCGACTTTGAGAAAATCGAATGAGAAGGAATAGCGACCAATCCCGTTATTATAAAAATGCTCGAAGAACTGACAAAGCGAATAGAGGCAGGGAAAAAAGGATCAAGGAAAACGACAAGAAGGTAAAAAACCTATAAAATTCAGGGTTGACCAGATCCCGGGGGCTCCACCAATATTAAGGTCCAAATTCCAAAAATTTTGTACAAAAACATTTCCCGCCTAGCACAGCTCCGAAGTCGATCCCCAAGAAATTTTGTATGCCTGAGATTCCTAAATATAACGGGACGACCGATCCAAACGAACACGTCACCTCTTACACGTGTGCTATCAAAGGAAATGACTTTGAAGATGACGAGATTGAATCCGTCTTGTTGAAAAAATTCAGGGAGACTTTATCGAAGAATGTTATGATATGCTATCATGATTTACCGCCTAATTCTATTGACTTGTTTGTTATGCTTGCAGATTCCTTTGTAAAGGCACACGTCGGGGCCATTAAGGTCGCAACAAGAAAGTCGTTTTCAAGGTAAGGTAGAAGGATAACGAGATGCTTAGGGAATTTGTATCTCGATTCCAAATGGAACGAATGGATTTGCCACCGGTCACCGACGATTGGGCCGTTCAAGATTTCACTCAAGGTCTTAACGTTCAAAGTTCAGTTGCTTCCCAGTAGTTGAAGCAAAATTTGATCGAATAACCATCTGTCACTTGGGCTAATGTACACAATCGGTATCAATCGAATATCAGGGTCGAGGATGATCAACCGGGGGCTCCTTCTGGGTCCAATTATCCTAACAGGCCCGCGGATAGAATCAAGAGAGATATCGACCTAGAACTGAGGTCAAAAAGAGATCGATATCAACCATATAATGGGGACCGTAGAAACAATGGGTTTGGGCGAAATTCTACACGGAATGAGAGGAGAAATGATCGAGGTCAAAGTTCATGCGGACTTGATACTGAGGAAGATCACATTAAACATCCAAAATCCAAATGAAGGTATGACCCCATTTCAATTCTTTCTATTTTTCGACTAACACTTGCAGGTTATTGACAAGGAGCGACACAAAGCTTTGGATCTTAAAGCACGCGTTGCATTCTTTTTCCCTTGAACTATTTTTGTCACAATTGGGTTTTTCGGTAATGTTTTTAATGAGGCAACAGCGAGTCGTGCTAGCTTAAAACCGAAGGTCGACCACGAATCGATGGCAATGACAGCATGTAACGGTATTTGAGGTTCCTTACAATAAACCTCGAATACTGGGGGGAATTGCCTTTGGATGTCAACTTTGTTGCGAGGAAATCACATCATAATGATGGGGTCCCGATAGGACCAAACGGTCGAGCGTACCGTGCCCACATAGGTTGTTCGAGCCCTGTCTCAAAATATGTACGCATGTGTAATCATTTTTCTCAAGAATAAAGAGAAGCATTTCTTATCAATTATCTCATGTCTTAAAAAATATTTTTCTACTTTACAATTCCATGCTTTCAATCTATTATGGGAACCAGCTTAAGGGCCGATTGCAATCGAAGTTCGGATAATCACTCCAACACTCGGGGACTGCCGTCCATAAAATAAACTCGAATAGATCTCACTATTGAACATCAAGGTCATAAGACCTCTTAGAAAAACCCTCGAATTTTAAAGGCCATGATACCTACTCGGGGACTGTTATCCTAGGCAAGCCTAGATAACTCGGGAAAGCAATCTCATTGAGCTACACCCGAAATTAAAAGGCTACGTCACATTTGTCACGATTCGGAGTCGTCCAAAATCTGTAACAAATACAGGCCTTCAAAAAAGAAAAAAAATTATTTCACAACCGGTTCCAAAGGCTACCCTTGGCAAAATCTTAAACTTAAAATATTTTGGTAACACTGAACCCTAATAATACCTTAACCTGAATTTGAGAAAACTCTCGCTCGGGTCCTATTTGTCGAGCCCAAGGGCCACCTTATTTTGAGTTAGAGCATGTCCTCACTCGACTATAAGCCTAAGGGCTACTTTTACTTTGAGTACGAGCAGGTCCTAACTCAATCATAAAGCCTAAGGGATACCTTCGCTTCAAGTACGAGCAAGTTCCCACTCGAGTACAAAGCTTGAGGGCTAGCTTAACCTAAGTTCGAGCAAGTTCTCACTCAGATACTACCTATCAAGCTCAACGGATACCTTATCTCGAGTTCGAGCAAGTCCTCACTCGATCATAACGCGTAAGGTCTACCTTCTCTTCGAGTTCGAGCAAATCCTCACCCGACTACAAATCCCAAAGGCTAGCTTAACCCGAGTTTGAGCAAATTCTCCCTCGAGGACTACCTATCAATCCCAAGGGCTACCTTATCTCGAGTTCGAATAATTCCTCACTCAAATACAAAGCCCAAAGGCTAGCTTAACCCGAGTTGATTCTCACTCGAAGACTACCTATCAAGCCCAGGGATACCTTATCTCGAGTTCGAGCAAGTCCTCACTCGACCATAAAGCCCAAGGGCTACCTTCACTTTGAGTTCAAGCAAATCCTCACTTGACTGTTAAGCCTAAGAGCTACTCAAACTCAAGTTCAAATGGTCATTCGGGGTCCATCGATCAGAAACGATGGCAATACTTATTATCGGTCCTTACCATCTCAAACTTTGGACCTTAAAAACAACTTCATAATTTTATGCTAAGGCGTTTTGACCCGTACAAAAAGATAACATATTCAGAATCCATGGGAAAGAAAAAGTTTTATGTATTCATCAAAACCCTTTCACAATGGCAACCCGGCCCGATGGAAGTTCTTTACAAAAGGCCAAAGCGCTATCGACAAAAATACAAAAACGAACTAAAATCCTAAGTCGCCTGGTCATCTCCAGGAGTGGCGTCTCCGCCCTCTAGGTCTTGTGCACTTTTGAATTTGCTCAACCTTTTAGATTTGTCATCATCATCAAGATAAGATAATTTCTCAGTCTTAGCTTCAAGATTATTAGCACCCTCGATCTCGATCGAAATATCAAAGTCCCGAGTATGGATTTCTTTAAGGGTCTCCCTCCGAGATTGACACGTGACGTGCTTCGCAATCCTCTCTACTCGAATCTGGGCGGCCTCCACAACCTCCTTTTCTCGAACCTGAGCAGCTTCGGCATCAGCCCGGTAGATAGCCACCACTTCATCAACATTATCCTTGGTCGTTTCAACCTCCGATTTGGCCACTTCGAGCTCTATGACCAACTTTTCCCGATCAGAAATTGTAGAACCCAACTGAGACTATGGCTTATAGATTTTCTTGGCTTACGTCAAGGTTTTTTCCTTTATATTTCGGAGTTAAACTTCACTTGAGGCTAGTTGGGCCCCCATAGTCTTCTTTTCTGAGTCTAAGCGATTCATGTTCTTTTTCTATACTTCGGCCTCAGTCTTTACAATCTCTACCGTTTCACGTAGTTGCCTGATTATGTCAATATTTTGGTGAACCTGCGGGTTCAAATCGTTAATTACAGTACCTGATTCATCTTCAATAACTTCAAATATTCTGTTTACTTGCTCGACTAGATCGACATGTTCTTATTAGGCCACCTCTAAATCAGCTCGAAGGCTCGTAACCTATATTTCTCTTTGCTCACTAAGAAAATTGAAGGCATCTTTCTTCTCGGTGAGCCCCTGGATGTCGGCCTCATACCGGCTCAGCTCCTCTCGGGATCGTAGGAAGACCTCATGATGAAGCACCGAAGCCTGTAAAACACAAAAAAAGAAATTATATAAAAAAGCATAAGTACGGAACCTGAAATTGTCAAAGGTAAATTCAACGCCTGTTGAGCATCATTGAACATGCAGGTCATCTCTACTTCATCCATCTTAGCCTGGTCCTCTTTGATTATCAAACACCGAAGGTAGCTAGCCATCCCTACGGGGGAAAGAAGGACCCGAGCATCCTTCGGGACTGAGATGACAATTGATCGTTTACGCCCGGGAAAAACACTTGGGGATGGAAATCGAGTAGTCAGTTTAAGACTCGAAGAAGCCTCGCTCGAGCTCTTCTTTGGTATCTCCAAGTCACCTAGACCGGTGACATCTTCCACTCCGACAAAATAGCCACAGAAAGGTTCTTCTGCACTATGGACCCCTTCATCGTGGCACGTCTCCACCGCTTGAGCATCTTTAATCATCGACTCACTGAATGAAAGAAGTGGGGGGGGGGATCTCCGATTTCTATTACCCCAGGAAAATCTTTTGGGACACCACCTTCACCTCGGGAAGCCTTGGCCCTGTCTCTACACTAGTATCAACCGCCTCCTCGGTGACCTTCTCACCTCGAGGAGAAACATCTTCAGCTCTATCTGGTTCGGGGACTTCGTCCGAAGTTTCCCCCTCAATCTCATCAATTCGAGGCAGAGCAGTTTCTTCTCCCACTGGCTAAGTAGTACTTCAAATTTTTGCCAGCTCACGCACGGGCCACCATCCCGGAGTCTTCTCTTTCTTCTTCTTATTTTTCGGCCTCATCCCTTAGCCATTGGACATACTCCATATATAAAGGGATGATTTTCCCCTTGGTTTACGAGTTGCTTTCCTTTTGCGATTTTGCCCCTCGGAGTCCGTGAAATTTAAAGTCTTTTTCCTCTTTTTCTCCAACTTCGAAGTAGATGGCTGGACTTCTTCATCACCAGACAGGGGCTTCATCATCACATCCTTCCTGAGACCTACAAGCGAAAAGAAATGAATAGTCCTGGAAAAATATCCGAGCAGTGGTCAAATCACCAAGTCAGGAAGAAAGGTTTACAATGACTACTAGCCTCCCATCAATCTTTCGCCAAATCGTGCCATTGCGTACTCAGCATGCATCGACTTTGATATTAGGATCTTGACCCATTCCTCGAGTTGAGGAACCGCACCCAGCATCCAGGCAATAGCTGCATCAAGTAAAATGCAGATAATAAAGGGTGAAAAGACGAATACAATAAATAGGAAGTAAGGAATGAATTATACTTGCGTTTCATATTCCATTTGTAAAGAAATGGAATACTCTCGGCAGGGACCAAGTCCAAGGTCTCCATTCGAAATAATCAGCCCATACAACCCCGGTCATTGTTCTCGTTTATGCTCGAGAAAGGTGCCTTGGTTGCTTGATGTTGAATCTTTATTAGTCCCCTCGATAGATTCGGGGGCTATATAGGCGTATGAGGTGGTCGAGGGTGAAAGGAAGCCCATCGAATTTACTTGAGAAGAAACCAAGTTGTATCACTATCCTCCAGAAATAGGGATGAATCTGACCGAGGGTAACCTCGTATTTCTTGCAGAAATCTAAGATGATTGGATCCAAGGGATCCAACGTGAAAGGGTAAGTATAAACGCTTAAGAACCCGTCCACGTGGGTGGTGATTGCTTCTTCTAGAGCAGGCACCACCATGTGTTTTTTACCCCAATTGTAATCTTTTTAAACTTGGGATATAAGTTTCTCAATTATCAAACATATATACCTCGATACTGTTGGCATGGCGCCGAGGAAGTTTTTTCAACCTTGAAATCAAAATCGAGGGCACACCCCCTGGGGGAAAAATTTAGGAACGTAATAACAATCATCTAACATAAGTACCTTGCCCGTAGGCATTATTAAAAAATTGCTCCTACAACTACGGCCACAATTTTTGCACCATTTCCAACTTGTAGATTAACTTTCCCTTTCTTTAGTCTCCGACTTATCTTGAACCGTTGCAACATATTGCATATGTCATAACCACTGCCATTATCTAATACTCGCGGTGAAGAATTAGTAGTAGCTAAAGAAATCTTGAAAATATTTTTCATTAATGTCTCACCTTGTTTCTTGTTCTTTAGAGTTGCAAGATACTCCTTGCAGTTTCTCTTCCAATGACTTTTCTTCTTACAGTGAAAACATTCAGCATCATATAATGACTGCAAGATCAAATCCTTATAAAGATCTTTACCAAGCTTGTACCCCAACTTCTCATGTTCTTCGATAAGAACAATCACATGATTGACAAAGGGTCCAACTAGAGAGTTTTCAATCTCCAACTGTGTATCAACCATCTTCTTCAGATATTCAATGATTGTAGTTGGATCCATATTTTAATGTTTCCTCTGGAGTTCAGAACTCATAGAAGTGAGAATGATGCGTTTAATGGAAAGACATTCTTCCAGGTATTTCTGATAAACCTTGGTACCTTGAACATCATTCTTTGGTGGGATTATCTTTTCAGGCTTATCGATCACATCAATGAGTTTTTCGTGCATTAGAATAATTCTCAAATTTCTATACCAGTCATCGATGTCTGGTCCTACCAACTTGTTAGTCTCAAGTATTTCACGTAGTGATATAACAGATATATTGAGAAATCTAAAATACAGAAAAGAAAAGGCAATAATATAAGAACATATTTACATATATCATAAAGACATGGACTTTTATCTAAATGATATTTCCACTAATTATTTTAAACTATTTACCCTCATTATAGTTTACGAAATCTTTATTTTTGTTAATGGAGTAAAGGAATCCTTTAACAATATGTATGAGCCCCTTGGAAGTCAAGACGTTTCTTATATATATATTTTAAAGGTAAGTATCTTCCCAATTGTATCCCCGTACGATTTTCTTAAATAGCTCTATGTCAAATAATCTCCTGGTAGTCAGGTCGATCTTACTGATATAGTTGAGTTCAACCATCATGATAGCAAATAACTTATTAAATTTTATACTCCCCGGGTAGTCCGGGCGTCTAGTGTAAAATTGAATAATTCTTTCAATCCACACATCTAATGCAATAAATAATTTTAACATATTCTCAAACTATAAGTCTCCTGGTAGTCAGGTCGCTCCTTATAAACAAGAAATAAGTAAAATTATTTATTTTAATGGATAGCTCAATAATAAAATATCTTATATTTTATTATTTAAGAACTCAAGTTTTAGTAAGAGGGAATTGTTACTAAAACAGTTTTTAATAACATGAAGATCAATTTTTTTATAGCATGTGAATTTAGTTCAAGTTGTCTACATCCTTATCCTAAATTATTTTACATCACATGTAATAAACAATTCAAAATTATGTAACGAACAAGCACGTGCCATAAAAACAAAATTTAACATCTCCTAGCATGTTTATCTTATATATCACATATATCGCACAAAAATAATCCATGCCAGAATATTATTATAAATTACATAATCAGATTATAAGAATCAACACGTGATTGTCGTGCAAACCTTGATCTCCTTCCCTATAAATATCAGTACACACTCTACCATTAGCAGTAATACAACCAGTTATAGAGCAAGAAAACATAATCTATGGCAACCAAATCTCCATATATACCAATTAGAATAAAAATAATAATAAAATATTAAAAAATGCAACAAAAGTATTAGTAGTAAAAAAGACTTCAAGTACCATGTGATACCAATATGGTATATATGTATAACAACAGAGCATATGATTTCTCTAGAATATTGCTACAACTATCTGCGACCATACTACTGTACCAAAACATTAAAGGACGCAATAAAAGTATGAGAAAATTATATGCTCGTATTGCAAGCTAAATATTCGCAAAACAACTTGCTCATTTCGTATACTAAGAGGGTATATAGTTATATGGGGTCGTTCCAATAATTACCTATAACTATAAAAACTATTACATAATACACATAATTTATGTCCATCCGCACACAAAAATTCCAGCATTGCAACTCATGTTCATATAAATAATTTCATAATAGAATTCACTTAAAATGCAGCTAAAACAACCAAAACAACGTTCAAACTACCATATAATACCAATATGGCATATAACTATACCAATATGGTATACAATTTTACTGGTTAATTTCCAGCAACTATGACTATAATATTATTACATAACATACATGCATAAAGAAAAAATAAATAAAAAAATAGTGTACCACATATTAATATAATAAGGTATGTCAAGATATTATACTAATTACTATTATTAAAAGAAAATCAAATATTGTACCAATTAAATGCAGGTAATACAACAAAAAATAATTCAACTAGCATATGATACCAATATAGTATATAACTATACTAATACGGTATGTATTTGGAATGAATTGTATGCTAAAGTGGTATATTTGTATACTATTTGAATATACAATACAAATTCGTCTTCTTCTCTAATTCAACTATATTTCAACCCAAATTTATAAAATCTGCTACAAAATCTCCACCAAATTGACTAAAACTTTAGCTACAACCTCCAATCAACTTTCCAAACAAACACATACAGGATCAGTTCAAAACAATTAAAAACTCAAACAAACCAAGTTATGAGTTTCAAGCTTCAAGGTCCGTCAATGGTGGATTTAAATTTTTGTACAATAAATCTCCAAAAACCAGCATCAAAGGTACAATTTACACATCAAAGAACAATAACCAACGAATTTCAACTGTAAAACAATATAAAAAAATCATATCTGGTATTTTGAACTCATTCATATGGAGTTTAAAAAATTGTTATGTTCTTCCGATGATCTAGTTTTTGAATTGTACCCTGTATTTTAGTGTTAAAAACTTGTTTGCAGTGCTAAAACTTCAAACAAGCTCACGCCCTGTATGTGTGTCGAAGGATAGATATGACACATCCTATGGTTGTGACAAACTGCAACATAGATATGGAGAGCTTGATTTCTGATTAGAATAGGAGCATAGCAACTCTTGCCATAACGACTCTGCTTAGGACCAGCAATGAATCAAGTGTTGATCGTCTCGCTCTTATGTTTGTTCCCAATCGTATTATACTCACAAGGAACGGTGAATTAGCGGGTAAATAATTTGGGGCACATGGGTAGGAGTAGTAAATAGTTTGGGCCCAGACATTAAAGGGTAAATAGTTTGAAATTAATGGGTATAAAGTGATATTTTACCATTAAAAAAACAACACCCTATAATTTCTAAAAACAAAACTTCTCAAAAGGTACAATAGACAATATCTTATAGCACCCACTTCAAACCTAATATTATAATCTTCAAGTTGAAAGTCTCATAGATTTGGAATTTTGGAAAATGACATTAAAAAAATCTGCAAAATTTTAATTTCAGCAAAAATACGCAGTGCAAAATCCGAGCAAGCATGGAATTTTTGACATAAAAGCGATGAGACTACATAAAAAGATGGGGTCAACTGAATTTCATAGTCGATAAAAGAAAAAGTTCTGGAATTTTGCACTTCAAAAGGGAAAGAGAATATTTTTCACTAGATTAAGCTAGCGTTGGGGAAACAAATTAAAAGGAAAAAGGGAATAGGTAGGCCGGGTAAAATGTTTTACCCGAATAGGTAATTTTTGTAACAATATTTCATATGGATAATTATAGGTAATTATTTTGGATTGTGCGGACATTTTTAACCTCAGGCTCTTTTAACTACTAGTAACATAAAAAGATAATATATATAGAATGCAATTCAACGTGAAACGGTGAAAGTGCTATATCAAGAAGGCTGTTGAAAGTTGAAACATACAATTTGACAACATATACAGCAATTCAGATGAACTTTTATCCAAGTGGATAGTTATATTACACTAGTACTAATTATTTCCAAATGCATCATTGACCCGAAATTAAATATAATAACTCAAATTTGAGATATTGTTAATCTTGAACAGTAACATTTGTTTTTATTGGACATTTTTGTAAATTTGCGACCTAGTCACATTGTGCAATGATGTCTTAATAACACTTTATTAAGTCCAACTAACTTACATTGCACTTGTAAAAGCTATAAATAAAGAAGTGAAAGCATTAATGATCCCCATTGACTTTTCAACAAATTATCACGTATCACACTACATCACATAGCTGATTTGCCCACATTTCCATCACAAGTAGATTTGATGAATTCCTTGATAGAATCATACAAATCTTGAGCACTCTTAGGATCAAATATCTCAACAGCATGATGTCCGGCTTCAAGAAACTGACAAGTCACGTGCACACCATGTGACTCTACCATCTTAGCAAACCTCTTCTGCCTATCAACCAGTGGGTCCCCTTCATACCCTCTGATCATACACCTCGGCAGCCGTCCGATCATCTCCTTCAACTTATTCTCACTAATATGCGGATCAGAATACTCGTGATCGCGATCCGCACCGTTAGGCAATGCAAGCGACCACATCAGATCATTTGCATGCAAAGGCACAACTTTATCGTTTACAAACTTAAGTTCAGATTCTGTTCTCTGAACTCCACCAAAGTAGGACTGATTGATTATCAGCCCTACGATCTTGATCGGATCTAGTTCAAGATCGAGTGCACGTAGACCTGCATGGTACACAATATTTCCTCCCGCACTACTACCCATCAAGAAAATTTTTGAAAAATCAACAAACTCTTTCAACCATGGATCAACATGATCACCACTACTAAGAGCTTGATCTTTAACCCATTTAATGGCATCCACGGCGTCGTCATAGGCGGCCGGAAGGCGGTGTTCGGGGGCGAGCCGATACTCAACGGAAGCTACCAATGCGGGTAACTGAGCTGCCATAGCATTACAAGATTCATGGAAAAAAATAGAACTCACACTAAAGAGTATAAATCCACCACCGTGGAAGTATATGATCAACGGTAATTTAGCGTTAGGCGGCGGATTAACGGGCCGAAAGAGGCGGATGAAGGTGTTGTTGGTGGGATTAAGAGGAATGTCTTTAGAGAGTGAAATAAGTTGTGAATTTGGATCATTTTCTGGATTTGAAGGCACATTAGGAAATGGGTACTTTCTAGTGAGAGAGCCATCTGGATTTTGGGTAATGTTAAGAAACTTGTAAGCATCTTCCATGGTGTTTTCTGCTATAATCTTGTGCTCTGCCATGGCAGTTTTAAGAGTTCAAAGGCTGTAGTAGGATAAGAAGTGAGATTGTTTTAATTTTTTTTCTCTGTTTCAATTATAAAGGGGAAAGTGAAGGGGCAATTAAGATGAGTAGTTGAGTTAGCTGTATGCATTTATTTCTACACCATCTAAATTTCCATCTGGAGTGATGACAGCAATTGAAAAATTTAGCTAAAATTGTATGTTTCACTATTTGATGCAAATGGACAATTAATTAAGAGAGTAGTTTTTGTTTATACAAATACTCAAAAATCAAATCATTTAAAGCCGTGTTTATTACTCCCTCCGGTCCAAAATAGTAATTTTTTTGACATTTTTCTTGTGGTACAAAACAAGTGATTTTTTTAAATTTTAAGAATGAATTAATTATTTTTTTTCTTACATTGTCCTTGGAGTAAATAGTGTTGGAATATGTGTTAGGAGTGTTTATGTGAGATAGTAAAGGTTAATATGGTCAATTTCATTGCTAATTAATGCTAAAAGGTGAATTTCTTAATCTGTGTAAAAATATTTAAAAAATCACTTATTTTGGACAGGAGGGAGTAGTTGTCAATAATAATGGTGGATGGTGATATAGAAAGAATAGTACTCCCTCCGGTCCAAAATAAGTTATTTTTTTAGATTTCAAGAATGAATTAATTATATTTTTCCTACATTGCCCTTGGAGTAATTAATGTTGGAGTATGTGTTAGGAGTGTTATGTGAAGATATAGTAAAAGTTAATATGGTCAATTCATTGCTAATTAATGTTAAAAGGCGAGTTTCTTAATATGTGTGAAAACAATAAAAAAATCACTTATTTTGAACCGGAGGGAGTACATAATATGTTGCAACTAATTAAATACAACATTACATTGTTCATGTAAAATTATGTACAATGGTAGCTTGCGTAACTTAAATGGACACTCCTAAAAGTGTAACTTTAAGTTTTATATCTGAATTTGTAAAAAAAGAAAAAGAAAAAAAAGGAACCTCATATAATCACATTACTTAAAAGTTACCAGTGGATTATGAGTGTTTTGTTTACTTCAGTTGATAATATGAAAAGGTTGAGAAACTTCTTGAGTTCGGTCAAATAATAAAAAGGTGTAAAATTCTGTTAAAGAATGGATAAAACTTAAATTAAGATAGGGTCACTTGTCATATTAAATGCTCACAGACAATGTAGCTGACTTAATTATGTTGACTTTGAACAAAGTTTATAATTTTAAGCTGCGCGCCTAACAAAGTTTAATACATACAGTACTTACTAGTTTCAATCATCTCCCTAAATTTGTTTTACAATTCCAATTTTTACAAACTTTTTTCTACAAAATGGTAAGCAATACTACCTATATCGCATGAATTTTATGCGCTATACGTCCCTCTCCCACACGGCCTAAGTTAACGGTCGTTTGTTAAACTAAGCACATATGGCACATGAAATTCTTGCGTCATATACTTCCTTTATACTGTGAAATTTTCTGACTTTCTGAATTATTGTCAAAGGCACTTTTATTTACTACAAATATGCCAAAGGCACTTTTATTTACGTCCAATGATTCATACAGCTCTTACTTAAGCCGGACTTTCATTCTCGAAGAAGTCATTCTTGAGTAAATTTGAAGCGAATTTGCCTTTGTTCTTCATCATTCTCTATATTTTTCTTCATCTTCACCAATCTATACAAAGTTCTCGTTGAATCTTTCCACAATAACGGATGAGCGACAAGTTAGAGTTGCATTATAACATTATGGTGAAGAATAACCCAGGTGCACTATAGTTGTTCTCCATACAGAATTATTAATTTGCCAATAACATTGGAATAATAAAAATTGATATCTCTGCTATGTAAATTAAAGAATGGATGTTAGTAAATGTTCTACGAATCTTAAGGTGACTGGACGACATTTACATTCTCTTACGCCACAAGCTGTAGCCTATTATGCCGTGTTCAACATCAATGACGATAGCAAGATTTTGTAAGGACTCTACAGAATATTCTTGTGAGAAACATGTTGCAGTTGTATGTAAGCTCCGAAGTTGTGAACCGAAATAAGGTTCCGCAAACTAGCTCCGGCTAGCACTCAACCAACTGGGGGTAGTTCAGGGGCGTAAGGCGAGACGTTTTACCTCTGACGAGGCAAGGCGTAAGTCCTGAGACATGGTGCGTAACTTCCACGGATCTTTAAATTTTACTAATTTTATAAAATTTAAAATAGTATAAAATAAAAAATAATTATAAAAATTACATTAAAATCATAAAATTAACAAATAATCTATTTAAAATATTTATAAAGTATAATTCAACTATGAATAATATGAAAAGTATGACATATATCATAATATGCAAATTAGCTGAAACGTCATTACAACTCAAACTGCATCAAAAGTAATGTATTCGATACGAAATCTTATATATATGTATCTCTTAAGGAGTAATGAATCTTCAAAGAATTTTGATATTATAATTTGATATTTTCTTAAAATACTTCTTTTATTTAATATGCATTCTATTTGAAAGAGAATTAATATAAAAACATAATTCATAATTTTAATATGATTCTCTAGCATCATTTATTTTTAAGTTTCAACAAGTTAATAAAGTGACACATAATTCACCGTACAATACCATTGATAACTAATTATTTATAAATAGTTACTAGCTAATACTGAGCTATGAAATTAATAAGTATTGAATCACATAAACGTGAAAAAAATAATATTTAGAAATATAATTATAAAAAAAGTATGGACTATTATATAGTACCGACATAACAAAAGTTAATAATTTAATACCTTTTAAATGAAAGATTTATTTAGAATTAACTATCATAATAGTCTTAGTGGATAACGTACAATAATTTTTATTTTAATTATGATATAAAATACTATCAACTTAATGATTTATGATTAAGAAAAATTAATTTTGAATAGTCAACAATTTATTAAGAAAAATTGAGGACTTATAAGGTTAGTTACACACAATTGCATAAAGTTCTATTAGGCGAGCCAGAATGCTGGGCGTTGGGCGTGTCCGGGGCATAAGCCCCGATGGCTTAGGCATAAGTCTCACGGAATTAAGCCCCTCACATAAGCCCAGGGACATTTTACAAGTGCTATGCACCGGGGCGATCCCCAGGCGAGTCCTAGTTCTGCCTTTTAAAATAGACTTCTAGAGTTGTTTTATCAGAACAAGTTTCATACGAAAGCAGGGATATCGATTTTTGTATCGATCTGGCTCCGGGCACTCATCCCATGTCTATACCGCCGTATCGCATGGCCCCGCCAGAGTTGAAAGAGTCAAAGGATTAGTTGCAGGACTTGCTAGAGAAGAGTTTCATTAGACCCAGCGTTTCACCTTGGGGTGCGCCGGTATTATTTGTGAAGGAAAATGATGGTTTGATGAGGATGTGCATTGATTACCGATAATGGAACAAAGTGATGATAAAGAACAAGTATCCACTACCGAGGATTGACGATTTGTTCAACCAGCTTCAGGGTGCAAGGGTGTTTTCAAAGATAGACTTGAGATCTGGCTACCATCAGTAGAGGATTAGGGCATCCGATGTTCCTAAAACAACATTCCGCACTCGGTACGGGCATTATGAGTTCCTGGTCATGTCATTTGGGTTGACCAATACCCCGGCAGCATTTATGGAGTTGATGAACCGAGTGTTCAGGCCTTATTTGGACATGTTCGTGATAGTTTTCATTGATGATATTCTGATATACTCTCGCAGCCAGGAGGAGCACGAGCAGCACCTTAGAGTGGTTCTTCAGACTCTGAAGGATAGTCAGTTATATGCTAAGTTCTCGAAGTGCGAGTTCTGGTTGAGTTCGGTTGCATCTCTGGGTCACGTTGTATCAGCAGAGGGTATTCAGGTGGACCCGAAGAAGATTGAGGCAGTCAAGAACTAGCCTCGACCAGTATCAGCTACAGAGATTCGGAGTTTCTTGGGGTTAGCAGGCTACTACCATCGGTTCGTGGAGGGATTTTCATCTATTGCAGCCCCGATGACCAGATTGACCCAGAAGGGTGCCCAGTTCAGATGGTCGGATGAGTGTGAGGCGAGCTTTCAAAAGCTCAAGACAGCTCTGACTACGGCACCTGTGTTGGTTTTGCCCACAGGTTCAGGGCCTTATACAATCTATTGTGATGCTTCCCGTATTGGGCTTGGTGCAGTGTTGATGCAGGGTGGCAGAGTCATTGCTTATACTTCAAGGCAGTTGGATATCCACGAGAAGAATTATCCGGTTCATGATCTAGAGTTAGCAGCCATTGTTCATGCTTTTGTCACGACCCATTTTCTAAACAAGCCGAGACCGACACTCGATCACTAAACATGATCGAACGAACCATCTCTGCTTATCAAATATATTATAGCTCCAAGTGCAACAAGGCAATACTCTAACCAAATACTTTTGATTAATTCAAATATTTAAACAAATCAACTCCAAAACTTTATTCGTAGTAACTAATGAATTACTGCTAAGTTATATATAAAAAAAACATCTGAATCTCAACCCAATGACTATGTCTATGAAGCCTCTACTGATAAATCGACGCACTGCTCAGGACATGAGATTTCCTGGCCAGTTCTCCAAGTAAACAAAGAAATAGCTAAATAAAAATGACTCTAAGGAATACTCCACGAACAAAAGCGGAGCTCACCAATAGCACTGGAAGGGAAGGAAGTCCTAACTTGTAGTCTGCTCGCCTGCAAATTCGGTTCCTACGTTGTACTGCAGACTAACGTAGGTTCCCAAAAGAAAACGTCAGTACCATCCATTGTACTCAGTGAGTCTCAACAACAGGGGCGAAACTTTAATAACATATACATTATGAGCAAAGGTTCTAAATGCATGTAAAACATAAAGCTTATAAGAATAATTCTAAATAATTGCATAGTAGCAGTTTATGAATATTCTAAAAGAAATTCTTTTCTTTTTCTTTCTTATAAAAAAAATACTTCACTTTATACTTTGGGAGTTCCAACTATCTTGACTTAATTCTGTCTCAGTCACCGTATGATCGGCACAGGTTCGATCCCTACCTGATCGAATAGGCCCAATCCACGATCGAATAGGAAGTCAATGCCTTGGACAGGACTCTCGGCCTGGACGATGACCCCTTCTCAGAATAAAGGATACTCCCAAAAATCTTTTCTTTCTATAATTTCTTCTTGTGACTTTTCAAGTCTAAATCTTTTCTTTATAGAACATCATGTACATGCTCATATTGGTGTCCTTAAATGTAAAGCATGACATAAGAATGAAAAAAAAACATATAAAAATATTATAAAGATTCTTTCTTCTTCATAAATTTTCAGCATGAAAATAGCATATAAGAATAATACAAAAATCTAAAAATTTAAGCACATATATCATAATAGATCATCTAAACTTTT
>MU757309.1:0-16964 GCA_026770625.1 Nicotiana glauca | reverse complement strand
TAATAGCAGTTTATGAATATTCTAAAAGAAATTCTTTTCTTTTTTTTTCTTATAAAAAAAATACTTCACTTTATACTTTGGGAGTTCCAACTCTCCTAACTTAATTCTGTCTCAGTCACCGTGTGATCGGCACATGTTCGATCCCAACCTGATCGAATAGGCCCAATCCACGAGGTGCCACTCGCTTCATGGTTCTCAGCGCTCATGTATCATACCTTAGCATGGCTAAGTAAATTCTCATCAACGAGACCCTCGGCTCGTGTGCTCCCTACTTTGGCACAAGTAGTTTCAGGAAGTCAACGCCTTGGTCAGGACCCTCGGCCTGGACGATACCCCTTCTCTAAATAAATGATACTCCCAAAAATCTTTTCTTTCTATATTTTATTCTTGTGACTTTTCAAGTCTAAATCTCTTCTTTATAGAACATCATGTACATGCTCATATTAGTGTCCTTAAATGTAAAGCATGACATAAGAATGAAAAAAAAACATATAAAAATATTACTAAAGATTCTTTCTTCTTCATAATTTTCAGCATGAAAATAGCATATAAGAATAACACAAAAATCTAAAAATTTACGCACATATATCATAATAGATCGTCTAAACTTTTGCTAGAATAATTCTAAGTTAATGGGTACTCACTCGCCCTAATTAAATAAATATAAACTCTTTTAAGCAATTCATCAAACACCTTGTATACGTGCTTTTGTGAGTTAAACCACTTTAGTAAAGGGTTATATCACCTCAAAACTTCTCGAGCCAATACGTAGGGCCCAGTCCAATTGACACCAGTCAAACAATCGATTCTACAACAACCAGTGCATTTTAATCAATTTTAAAGTACTACACCTAATTATAAAATTTATTGATGATATAGGGGAAGCAGGGAATTAGCTATTCAATTAATACCTATTACTACTGTAGGGTAATTGACAATAGGGAAATTTACATACCTGAGTTCAAGAATAAGTGAGTTATGAAGAACCCTAGGATTTTTTTCGTTGCGAACGTGCTCTGTTTTGTGAGCGAACAGAACTTGCTGTTCTGTTTTTGGTCTAAGGCAAAAGCCTTCGCTTCTTTTGAAGAATCAGAACCCACGTTATGTTTCTCTTTAAGGCTTAAAGCCTTTATTTTTCAATAGCCCTTTTATGGGATTTTAGTCCCCTTTCCCTTTTTTTTTATTTTAAAAACTAATAATTAATGATACCCACTTTTAATAATTAATAATAGTAAGATTATTAATATTTTTCTAATTGTATATCCTATTATATAATGAAATATATATATATTTCATTATAGGCAAGATAAAAATAATAAAAATAGTAATAATTTAGTTCTATAGTTAGCGTGTCTCGAAACTTTTATAAATTTGAGGAGTGTTACAGCTTTGAAGATTTGGAGGCACTACCTATATGGTGTGACGTATGAGGTGTACAGTAACCACAAGAGTATTCAGTATATGTTCAAGCAGAAGGAGTTAAATTTGAGGCAGAGAAGGTGGTTGGAGTTGTTGAAAGACTATGATGTTACTATCTTGTACCACCCGAGGAAGGCCAATGTGGTGGCCGATGCATTGAGTAGGAAGTCTGCTTGCATGGGTAGTCTTGCTTATATTCCGGTCAGCCAGAGACCGCTTGCTTTGGATGTTCAGGCCTTGGCCAATCGATTGGTGAGATTAGATATTTCTGAGCCTAGCCGAGTGTTAGCTTGCACGGTCGCTCGTTCTTCATTATTGGAGCGTATCCGTGATCGGTAGTTCGATGATCCCCATTTGTGTGTCCTGAGAGACACGGTGCAGCATGGAGGTGCCAAGAAAGTGACCTTAGATGACGATGGTGTCTTGAGATTTCAGGGGAGAGTTTGTGTGCCCAATGTTTATGGGATTCGAGAGTTGATCTTAGCGGAGGCCCATAGTTCCTGGTATTCTATTTACCCGGGCGCCGCGAAGATGTATCAGGATCTGAAGCAGAACTATTGGAGGCGTAGGATGAAGAAAGATATTGTTGCATATGTGGCTCGATGTTTGAACTGTCAGTAGGTTAATTATGAGCATCAGAGGCATAGTGGTTTGTTTCAGAGGATTGAGCTTCCTGAGTGGAAGTGGAAGAGGATTACCATGGATTTTGTTACGAGACTTTCGCTGACTCGGAAGAAGTTTGATGCAGTTTGGGTCATTGTTGATAGGCTGACCATGTCAGCTCATTTTGTTCCTATTGCAGCCACTTATTCATCCGAGAGGTTAGCTGAGATCTACATCAGAGAGATTGTTCGCCTTCATGGGGTGCCGGTATCTATCATTTCGGACCGGGGTCGCAGTTTACCTCGCGCTTCTGGAGAGCAGTTCAGCAAAGAGTTGGGCACCCAGGTTGAGTTGAGCACAACATTTCATCCTCAGACGTATGGACAGTCCGAGCGGACTATTCAGATATTGGAGGATGTGCTCCGAGCCTGTGTCATTGATTTTGGAGGCTCATGGGACCAGTTTTTGCCTTTAGCAGAGTTCGCCTACAACAACAACTACCAGTCCAACATTCATATGGCTCCATATGAGGCGTTGTATGGTGGACGATGTCGGTCTCTAGTTGGATGGTTTGAGCCGGGAGAGGCTCGATTATTGGGTACAAATTTAGTTCAGGAGGCCTTGGATAAGGTCAAGATCATTCAGGATAGGCTTCGTACCGCTCAGTCTAGGCAGAAGAGTTATGCAGGCCACAAGGTTCGGGATGTAACTTTCATGGTTGGTGAGCAGGTCTTGCTCCGAGTGTCGCCTATGAAGGGCGTGATGAGATTTGGGAAGAAGGGCAAGCTTAGCCCTAGGTTCATCGGGCCATTTGAGATCCTTAATCGAGTGGGAGAGGTGGCTTATAGACTTGCCTTGCCGCCTAGCTTGTCAACCGTACATCCAGTGTTTCATGTGTCCATGCTTCGGAGGTATCACGGTGATCCAGCCCACATGTTAGATTTCAACACTGTCCAGTTGGACAGGGATCTGTCTTATGAGGAGGAGCCGGTAGCATGATCTGAATTAGGGGCGGCAAAATGGTCAAAAGAAAACAGTTAATCACCCATATTATCCATTAATAACTGGATTGGATAATGAACTTTTTAAAAACGGGTCAAATATGGATAAGAACCATATTATCCATTTGGAAAATAGATAACCATTGAGTCTAACTTTTATATTTATAAAACCTCAAATCGGGATTTCTAGAACATGGGTGCATCAGGGAGGGAAAAAATGCTAAGTGGGAATTGATCCATGTTTCTTTGATTAAATAATTAAGTATTGAACTAAGTGCAGCTCAACCTTTATGGAGCATGGGTGCCAATACATAATACTGGACCAATTCCAGAAAATATATACATAATATACCTAGTTTGACGGAGGGACCTGTTGATACCCAATTTTTCCTCATATATTTTTAATACATATATATATTTTTAAAATAGCACATATGGAGTTGTAAGCATGCATAAGCATTTTTATAATATTTTCTATAATTTTTAAAAGCTACAAATCAATTTATTTCTTCTCTTTTATTTATAAAAAATCTAATAATTATCCTTCAAATTATTTTGTGATAATTTAGTCATCTAAATTCTTTATTTATGCCAACACAATGTTTAAATATTTTTAGTATATTTTTTGTAATTATATTTACATTTTAGGCTAAATTGCACATCTTTGCAATAATAGCCCATACTAATACTTAATTATATTATTTATGCATAAAATGGTCTTTTATATTTTTAAAATATTAAATAACTATTTTAGATCATTTTTAGTACACGAAAATATTTTTTGGAGCTCATTTATTACTTTTATAAATTATGTAGTTATTAAAAGTGGCTATTTAAAATCTGGCCTATTTTTATTTCAATTCTATTCATATTTAAACCCGATACTAGCCCAATTTCAATTTAAATTTACCCAGCCCAAACCCTAATACCCGATCCAGCCCCAAAATCCTTTCAATCTCGGCCGTTGATCATAGAGATCAACGGCCACAAGCAGCCCTTACCTAAAATAAACCAAACGACCCCCTAAACCCCACCGTCCGCTGCCCTAAAATCCCTCTCCTCTCTCAAATTCTCTCAAACCTAACCCTAATCGGACCTTGCAGTCACTCATCTATGGCTATCTATGGTGGTTTCTCACCAACCCCTATGCCTCTAATAGCCTCTCTCACGTTGGTATTATCATCTCCAGGATCCTCAAGGGACCAGGGGTAGTTGGCTTGTATCCATGGCTCCTTTTTTGTTTTTTTTCAGGCTGTTCCAGTATGATTCCGAGTAAGATCGTCCTACATCGACTATGATCTGTGGGTTTCTAAAAACGTTTCTTCACCTCTATGTTGTTCTCTTCGACACCCTTATTTCTTTCTTCTGAACCTCTTAGATCTGTACATATCTGAGATGATTTGGACTTATTTCATATGAGTTTTACAATAACCTTGTGATTCTTAACAAGAATCGTACGATTTTCAAGTAATTTTTCATAAACTAGGGTTTCCTGAAATTTCTTTTTCCAAAACAATTGATAATTCTTTGAGTATTTGATTTTCTACTTCTTATGTGTTTTGACTGATTTCGTAAGTTTGCTATAACCTTGACTCGTTTATACTAAAAATCCTAATTTTTACATTCTTTGTTTGGTTTCTGAGTACTGGTGTACTAATTGTGTTCTTGCCTTGGTTCTTGTGATTTATCTTTAGCCATTTGAATGTCTCGTGGTTTTCTTTTCCTAATATGCCTCTACTTAATTTCTTAGTTCAACTTTTCACTAATTCCATATGTTTTTGTTCATCATGACTATTCATGTTAAGACCTATATCTTTTTCCTTAAATCAGTATCGTTTCTTGATTTAACAATTTGTTTCATTAAAATTATGTGTCAAATCCAGACTATTCATTCCTCACCTTATTTTATCTACTAAACTTGCCGACTCTTTACGTGATTTTCTCTTTGATTGAACCATTGATTATTCTAAAGTCCTTATTTTCTGGTTTGATATGAACACTTTTTCCTTAACAAAACTTTTGATTCTTACCTCTCTACTCGGTTTAATTGAACTGCTTGCCTTAATTAATTTTTCCTTCCCTTATTTTTTATTTTGCTGATTATTACTGATTGTTTCCTTAATTGAAACCCTTGTGCATTCACCCCTAATTACCTACCTTGTACTCGATTTCGTTCCGTAAGTATTTGTCCTACTTTTACTATTGATTATCTATTGATTAAAAGGAAAACTTACTGTTACTGATTTTACATGTGATTGATTCCCCGAATTTCTCTAATTGCTACTTGATTGACCCCTTACCTTATTTTGCTAAGCTTTTGATTACTATATAAACCCCCTTCTGTTCTCACCTCAGACACACACAATAGTTGAGAAACTATCACTTTACACTTAAAAAGCTCTCTCTCTGCTCTCTTTGCTACTTGTGATCCCTGTTAATTCTAGCCGGTTGCAAGCCAAGGCTGAGAATTGCACAATACTTTGCTCACATCTTGTGTTTTCTTGCTTTAACTAGGTATGCTTCTGATTAATTTTTAAAAAGCAAAAACCAATGTATTTACTTACTGCTGTAGTTCATATGGCTTGAGTTTATTCTTGCTCCTGTTTACTACCTACTCATCATGCCTAATATTGCCTATTCAAATCTATGATCAGCATGTTTCCACTCTACTTGTTTGTTTGTTATTTTGTTTAACATGTCTACACATGTAACTAGACTGTTTGACTGACTTTTGTTTATATAGCATGCCTAGACCATTTCTTTATGTAATTAACATGCCTTCATCTGTTAATACTTGTTGCACTTAAGTCTTTGCCTATTCTGCCTCACTCCTGCTAAGTTAATTACTCTCCCTAGAATGGCTTCAACATGTTTCTGTTATAACTTGCCTTCTACCTGCTAATTCTATAGAACCCCCTTTCCAAACTCTATGTATCCTATTGTCTGTGTGGTTTACTCTCTATGTTCCCAATCCCTCTTCCCTTTGTGTGAAAGTTTCTTGCCAAAGTTACTTCCTAAGGCTTTCTTGTTCTTTGTCTTGTATTCTGATTGCAAAATTATTTCTTAACACTTTCCCTCCAATTGTTTCATCACTAATGGTTTTCAGAAGTTCTTTTCAGACCTGAACCCTTTCTATTAAACTCTTTCAAACTATTATGCACTTCCACTTACTCTTAGAATACTAGGGTCTGCCCCTCTGATATGTGTACTGCCTTGAGACCCTAAAGATCTCTCTAAACTCTGGCATGTCAGAGCTGGCCTTTCCACACTGCACCTAAATCACTTATTATTCGACAAAAGGTCTAGGTGTGAGCACTGTCCGAGGTCCTTAGGGAACTCTGACACACCCAGATATGAAATTGGCTATGGAACTTTGGCATTTTGAGACTACTGGAGGCTTGGATATCATTTGGGCCTACTGCAGGCTCCCTATAGATTAATTTATATTTATTTATGTAATTTTTTATTCAATTCATTGGTCTGTAATAATTGTTGTAAACAAACAGTGGGGTGATTAGTGAAAAAGGGAGGGTAGTATATATTATGGGTAAATTGGTTAGATACCATGCCTATAGGGTCTATGTTGATTCAAATATGTGTGTTATATTTGGTTTACTTCCCCCACAATTAGAAACCATACCTATAGGATCTAAAATGGCTTCAACATTTATCCATATTATCCATTTGGAAAATGGATAACCAATGGATAACCATTGAGTCTAACTTTTATATTTATAAAACCTCAAATTGGGATTTCTAGAACATGGGTGCATCACGGAGGAAAAAATTCTAAGTGGGAATTGATCCCTGTTTCTTTGATTAAATAATTAAGTATTGAATCAAGTGCAACTCAACCTTTATGGAGCATGAGTGTCAATACATAATATTGGGCCAATTCCAGAAAATATGTACATAATATACCTGTTGATACCCAATTTTTCCCTATATATTTTTTATATACCTAAAATACTTTTAAAATAATATATATGTGCATATATAAGAACATCTAAGGGGTTTGGCATTTTTAATGATTTTTTAAACCAATTTATGGCCTATTTTTGATCCATAAAATTCAATAATTATTCTCAAAACTTGCCATTTTGGAGAATAATTTATTTTATTCTCATATTTACATCAAAATATAGTTAACATGATTTTTTGCATATTTTTACAAATTCGTTTGGTATTTTAAAACTAAATTACATGTAATTGCAATACTAGCCTCTTTAAGATTTAATAGCATTTATATAAATACAAATTGATCCCAATATTTTTAAATTAATATTTACATATTATTTATTGACTCAGTGCCTTTAATTTATTTTTTAAAATTATTTTTATAAATATAAAACGGAAAAACTGGCTATTTTAATTGTAGCCTCAATTCATTTCAATTTTAACCACATTTCCATTTCAATTTAAGCCAATTTCAAACCCAAATTGGACCAGCCCAATTCCAACCCCTGACCCAATTGCCTAAACCCGCCCGGAATCTTTTTAAATTCAGGTCGTTGATCCTTTTGATCAACGACCACAAATCATTCTTTCCTTTTCAATTATACACGACCTAACCCTAATCCTCATTCCCTCTTTGACCACTGTTTGGTTATGGTTCCCTAATCACTTTACACTTACTCCTAGATCTAAGTTCTGCCCCTCTCTTGCAAGCCATGCTTTGGGACCTTGAGCTCCCTCTGAACTTGGATGCCTGAGGGCTGGCTATTCCACACTGCACTATTCTAATTCTAATGGTATCTTGAGTGTAAGCAATGCCGGGAATCCTAGATATTCCTTGGAACTTTGAAACACTTTGGATAAGAGAAGGCTTTGGAAAATCTGGGTTCCGGAAGTTGGTTAATCACATGTTAGTGGACATTAAGATTGAATTAGGCTTCTCGGATCTAGCTGTAATTTTGATGTATATTATATTTTCTTTCCTCTTTTCTGGTTCTGCAATAATTTGTATAAAATAACTTGGGGAATTAGTGAAAGGGTGTGGGAGGGGTTTTACTTTCTTGCATCAATAAAGGGTAGATATCATGCCTTTAGGACTTTAATTTTCCTACTAGAAATCCTGCCTATAGGGTTTAACGTTTAATTACGCTACAAGTCACCTAGGTACCATGATTATAAGGTTTAATGTTTAATCATATTGCGCACAATTAGAAATCTTGCCTATAGGTCTTTAATGTTCATGTAAATCAATGCATATAGAAATCATGTCTTTAGGACTGCATATTCATTAGGCAAGCTATAGGGCTAATCAAACAATCATCTTTTCATCAATTCAATAAAAAGTCTAAAAATCGAATGTAGATATCATGCCTATAGGTTCTTATATCAAACGCGATTAATTTGTTTTAAGCAATAGGAGTCTGTTAATTGGTCCTTAAAAGTCTTAATTCAGTAACGTTTTCAAAAGCCTCCATCTTTTAATAAAACCCTTTGGACCAGTATACTTTTAAGTTCTTCAAATTTGCATCTTTTTTTTGAAACATTTTCTCTCTTAATGTTCTGCCTAAACATTTTCCTACTAAACTTTGGTTTTCCTGAACTCATCTTTTAAATATAGTTCTGCAGTTCGTACTTTTTCTTAAAAATTCTGCCTTTTCTCTGAAATTCTTTACAATTATTTCTATGTTCAGGCAGTCTGCCTACCTTTCTTTAACACGCATTTTTAACTTGCTGCAATCTATACTTCCCTATCAAAACTCTTCTGCAATTACTTCTTTCTGAAACCAATATTTTCTGAATCACTCGCTTAAAATACCTTAACTTCCGATAATTGGATTCGAGTTGGCCTAATGCGGACTTTCTATCTAAATACATGTGTTAAACCAGTCCGTTTTCGCTGTTTAAGTTAAAGACCAAATCAGTATGTGCAAGACATGCTAAACTAAGTGTTGTTTGGCTAAGGGGTTTACTTGAGCCTTACTTATTTGCTTGTTCATCCCTGTATCTGTTACTTGTTTTTTGTATGTCGCAATTAGAATTTTTACCTTTGAACTCCATATATGCCTATATCCCGTCATTCCCTTTTAGGATTAGAAGTCCTAATAACCCGGGACTGATAGTTTGGGACGGGTAATAGCATGCAATAGGCAAACGATACCATTCCATGCTCCAATACCTTAACCGGGTAGGAAGGGTATACATGGAGATGATGATTACACAATAACACTATGCGTACAATCAGGTGCCGGTGTTGTGAGAATGATCCATGTAATGTATAAACCTAGGACCCCCCTTTCCCCTTTGTTAGTTTAATAATTTTTTTCAGAATTTTAAAGGTTGTCCAGTCTTCAACTTTCGTTCCTTATACTTCTTTTAAGTTACTTGTACTAATTATTTAACCTCTTTCCTTTACTTGCGTATCTTTTTTTTAATCACAAAAACTAATTCCTTCCAAATTTCAGCACTTCTAAATCCTTTTCACATTCTTATTTGTAACTGTTTCCCATGTTTGCAATGCTTGTTTGTTTATTTGTTTGCCTGCATTTAAAGTCACAATTGTAGCATGGCTGGCAACCACACTAGTGGATCTTGAGGGGTGCCTAACACCTTCCCCTCGAGATAATTTTAAGCCCTTACCCGAACTCTGGTTTTTTATCTTTATTTCTTTTAAAGTGTCCTAATGCACTATAATCATTAGGTGGCGACTCTCCAAACTCTCAAAACCCAATTCCCAAAGTGGGAAAAGAGTTGTCCTCCCAAATGTCGTGAACCCGATTTCGCTCTTTAGGAAAAAAGGGGCGTCGACAGCATGGCGACTCCGCTGGGGATGTTTTTAGGCTTTTACCATTACATGCTATTTGTTACTTAATTGCCTTTATTTCTTGCCTTTTATTTATTTCATCATGAAAACTAACTTGGCTCTTCATGTCTTTCCTTTGTTTTAACTGCTTTCCTTTACTGCTTTATTGTTTCAATACCGATGTAATTTCGAGCATTTATTGTAATCATTCATTTTATGTACGTGAAAATACATGTCACTTTGCTTTATTCTTGTAAATTGCATCTTCAAAATCATACTCCACTCGTGCCAAAACAAATACTATAGCAACGCTTATAATGAGTAGTTGAGCACTTCCAATACTATCACCCCTAAATTTGGCAAAGGCGTATTTGCGGTAAAACCAGTCGATCAACAGTGTAGTCAACGGTTCCGTGCCTTTCCCTCTTGAGTTGTCCGCTCAAGGGTACCAGTCTAGCACTTCAAAATAGAAACCTTACTCCGTTAAACTGTGCACGCATCATAGTCAAACCTAGCCGAGTCAGTTATATTGTCCACATAATGACTCATTAAGATAGCCTTGTCCAAAGTCCACCGGGTTTCCTTGAAACCCAAACGGACACCTCCACGTTCTGTGCATTTATTTGGAGAACTTAAGTGCTTTGCTATGCTAATTATTGATTTAAATAGTCGAGTCTGGTGGGGGTAAGGGCCTAATACTCTATTTTGCAGAAAAAATGAGGCACGAAATCCCCATATTTGGCATGATGACCAACATCCATCCAAGGCTACTGAATTGGTGGAACGACCTCCATTCTAGTGATCAGAAACTCGTCCACAAGTACCTAGGGAATCTGCCTTCTCTCCTAGAGATTCAGCCCAACAACAGAATCATAGAGGCTGCAGCGTTGTTCTGGGATAGTGACAAATCTGTGTTCCGCTTTGGTGATCTAAAAATGACTCCTTTACTTGAAAAGATAGGGGGTCAACCGGGATTCCTTGGGAGACTCCGGGTTGGCTCATGCCAGAAAATCGCAAAGGAAGGGGTTTTCTTAAGATGATGGGATTGAAGAAAAACCCAGACTTAACCTGTTTGAAGGACTCCTACATCCCGTTTGACTATCTAAATGAAAGGTACAACTATAGCAAGTCATACCGCACCTATTCAGACGAATTTGCTATCACCTCGTTGGGGCATGTCCATAGGAGGGTTTTTGTCTTCATGTTTTGCTTTTTAGGGATGATCGTGTTCCCTATGAAGAAGGCTTGGATCCACACCAGACTAGCCATGGTAACCAAAACTCTGATAGAAGGGATTGGTGGGCAGACTTTCAGTATAGTGCCCATGATCGTCTCGGAGATATACCGTGCCTTGAGCAAGGGAAATTATTTTGAGGGTTGTAATTTGTTACTTCAACTATGGCTCATAGAACACCTCCAGAAAGGGGAATACCGACAAAAGATCTTATGCAGGGATTGGGATGACCATATCGCCTTCCACCAGCCAAGGCGTATGAGTTATATGCATCGAATGTTCGCACAGCCAGAGGACGCCAAAGGATAGGTGGAATTATTTGAAAATTTGAAAGAAGACCAGGTGCAGTGGATGTTTGAGTGGTTCCCCACGGATGATTTCATCGTTCGATCCCGAGATGCCCCATTACTCATACTAATTGGTTTAAGGGGAACTTACCCTTACGTTCCTCTCCGAGCCATGAGGCAAGCTGGAAGAAAACAAATCATACCGAGGGTCGATAAGACGAGTCACCTCAGGGCTGATTTCCAAGACGACGATAGCCCCCACAGGTGCCAAGCTCAGTATTTGTGGCATTGCAAAATCGTTTTGGGGAAGGAATCCATTGAGCCAGACATGTATCACGCCGGCTACGTGCCACACTACTCGGGTTGGTTAGAGGACAATGGTATGGGTCAGCTAAGATCCGCTCGGGGTCACAGAATTATTGACGAGCATGCTGAAACACATGCTAAGTATAATCAACTGCGCAAGAGAATCCGAAAGTATGAAAGTGAGCATCAGGAAATACAAGAAGCCCATCAGAAACTGATCGAGGAGTGAAAAGAAATGGCTATCAGCGCCAACAACCGGCTAGGGTATTTGGAGCTGGGATTAGTAGAGCTGGAAGGGAAATTCATCAAAAGAATTGAAGATTGTCAAAACGCTAAAGGAAATGCAGGCGGACATCTGGCCCGAGCTTATTTGCTGCTAGGACTACGCGAGTTGGTGAAGCTGTTCGAGGGAGACAAGACTGCCAAATCTGGGGAAGGTCCTTTTGGGACCAAGTAGTTAGGAATCCTTTATTTTGCTTTAACAATGTAATAATGCCAAAATCCACTAGTGACATTTACTTTCTGTCATTTAGAGTCGTTTTGGATTTGTCTTATTTTTATTAATAAAATGAGGCATTTATCATTATAAGTTCTCCAAAACTATTTGTCTCTAGGCCTACCTCGGGCACAACGAGGCACCCAAATTAGTACGCAATTTATATTCCCGCACAATGTGTTTATATACTGCAACACTTTTTACTCAGAACCCGCACTAACTTGTTACCTTTTTTTATATTTTTTTATTCCCCTCCCCAAAGGTTAGTTCGTGTATTCTGGCACTATCAGCATATTCTACAAGATCCAAGGGCCCTCCACCTCCTCCTCCTCTGAGTCCTATCCGGAACAAGAGCAAAGGAAGAATGGAAAACTCAAGTGCTAGAAAGGAGATTGAAAGGGAAGAAACTTCTTAGGGTACCCCAATTGCTAAGGGAATTGCTGCTCATCTTGAGCAGAAATTGCTGAAATTCCAGGAAGAGTTGGACCAAGTTCGGAACTTGGCAGGCCTATCATTCTCTCTTGCTGCTCCTGATGTCAACACCCAAAACCCCGCACCTCCACAAACACCCTGCAGCCACTCAAACCTGCTACAATGCTCCATTACTCATTGCCGAGCCACCAAACACCACAAACAACCACCTCCATAACACTCATATCTTTGTGGATACCATACCTCAGTACACCCAACCGATCTTAAATGCACCAGAGTCTGATGACAAAGACTCCCTCATCAGGAACTTAGCCGCCGAGCTCAAGAAGTTAACTAGTCGGGTCCAGGGTGTCGAAGGTAGCAAAGGCATTTAGGGGCTGAACTATGAAGACTTATGCATTCAGCCAGATGTTGAACTTTCGGAGGGGTACAAACCTCCCAAATTCGAAATGTTTGATGGATCCGAAGATCCCAGGTTCACCTGAGGACCTATTGTGACAAGTTAGTAGGGGTTGGAAGAAACGAAAAAATCCACATAAAGCTCTTCATGAGGAGTTTGAAAGGAGATGCACTGTCCTGATACATCAGTCAGGACCCCAAGAAATGGACGAATTGGGTAGGTATGGCAACAGACTTCATGTACAGGTTCCATTTCAATACAGAAAATGCACTGGATGTGTTCTACATACAAAACTTGAAGAAGAAGCCCACCGAGACATTCCACGAGTATGCTACTCGTTGGAGGTCAGAAGCTGCGAAGGTCAGGCCAGCCCTGGAAGAAGAAAAAATGAATAGGTTCTTCGTCCGGGCTCAAGATCCCTAATATTATGAAAGATTGATGCTGATCGAGGGTCAAAAGTTCTCTGATGTCATCAAACTCGGAGAAAGAATCTAGTAGGGCATCAAGAACGATATGGTAACAAATCTTGAAGCATTGCAAGCCACCAATAAAGCTTTACAAACTGGTGGAGCGTCCAAGAAGAAAGATGTAAGTGCCGTGATGATCGCACAGGGAGCCAAATCACCACCAAAATACCACAGCTACCCATCACCTCCACTTACATATCAGCCTATCCCAAATTACCAAGCACTCGCACCCTCCTATCCACCTCCCGTTTACCAATCTACTCCACCTCTCACATATCAACCCACTTCACCCAGATACTCTCAACCAGCACCTGTTACCAAGCTTATAACACTCAACCCACTCACTACCAAGCGCCACCTACCCGCCAAAATTTCCCGAGGCCCAGACCAAATTTCGACCGAAAACCTCCCAAGTAGTTCACAGCCATCGCTGAGCCAATCAACCAATTATATGAGAGACTCAAAGCTACCAGTTATGCACTCCTATCCCAGCCAAAACACCAGAAAATCCCTCCCAGTGGATCAACCCCAACAAGACCTGTGCGTATCACTCCGGCATGAAGGGGCACACCCTTGACGACTGTCGTTCATTAAAAGACAAGATTCAGACTCTGATCGACAACAAGGTCATCGTAGCAAAGGAGACCGCTCCTAATATTCGTAACACCCCCTGCCTGACCACAAAGGTGGAGACGTTTATATGATTGAGATTGAGGATGATTGGGACCCCAAAGGGTCGATAGGTTTGATTGCTGAAGGGGATGAACCAAAGAAGCCAACAGTTACCCTTAACCCAATTGTTGTGCAGAATTAGCCCTCCAAGGATGACGAAGTAATATGTCTGTACCACTTGAATTTGAAGCGCCTCCTTCTGCAAAGGCGTCTGGGCTGATCGAAGTTGAGTTCAGGGTTCCAAAGGCACCTACACACTTTGAAGTTGCTGTGTTGCCACCAAGGGTGCCTATTCCGGTGGCAATGACTGACATGACACCGTTCCACTCAAATGCCATACCATGGGATAACACTGCTGAAGCTAGGAGGAAAGGAAAGACAAAGACAAGAGAAACGATTACCCCACAAGGAATGACTAGAACAGGGAGGGTCTACACCCCAGAGCACCTAGCTGAGTCCGGTAAGCAAGCCCCAGGATGTCCCATTGAGACAGGACCCGACGATCGTTGGAGGAAAATACAGGCTAAGGAATACTCGATCGCTAAACAGTTGAACAAAACACCAGCACAAATATCTATCCTGGCTCTTCTGCAAAGTTCAGATGCTCACAAGAATGCCTTAATGAAGATACTGAGCGAAGCCTATGTGCCCAGCAATATAACCGGAGGAGAGATGGCGAATGTGGTGGGGCAAGTGCCGGAAAGCCACAAAATAACCTTCCACGAAGACGAATTGCCACCAGAGGGTTTGGGTCATAATAAGGGACTACACATCATTATGCAATGTGAAGATTATTTCATCACCAAAGTCCTGATCGATGGAGGATCCAGCCTCAACATATGCCCACTTGTAACTCTCAGAACTTTGGGAAAAGGCCTGCACGAGATCAAGGACGGGGCTATCAATGTCAAAGCCTTCGATGGGTCCCAGAGATCTACTAATGGAGAAATCAGCATGTGCTTGCAAATGGGACCAACGTGGTTCGATGCCGACTTCCAATTAATAGACGTCCTGGCATCCTACAACCTGCTGTTAAGAAGCCTCTGGATCCACGCTGCTGGAGCCATAGCATCGACCCTACATCAGGCGGTAAAGTTTGAATGGAACTACCAGGAAGTGATCATTCATGGCGACGGTAGTAATCCCATATACAGTCGCCAGACCATCCCAATGATCGGAGGCAGAAAGAGAATAGGCGGAGAGACATACCGCCGCATCGAAAGGGTCAATGATGTAGACAAAGACAAGTGGTGGGACAACAAGATTGAAAGCATCCTGAATTGGTGCGGGTACGAGCCTGGAAAGGGACTCGGCAAGAACCTTTAGGGAATCACTAAGCCCATCACACTGAAAAAGCATGGCACTACTTTTGGATTAGGCTACGGCTATACTTGGAAGGAATTCCAGAATTGGTCGCCACCATGGCGCGGCCCCTACTATCCGTTGGAGTTTCCGATACCTAGCCTGGATCAAACCTTCCAGCCGGCAGATACTATATACGGGTCCGAAGAAGATGAGACATTGGCAGCCATGAAGAATTTGTTCCTAGAGGATGATGATATGGACTGTTGTGTTCTTTTTTAGGAGGAGGGGAAGGAAGGCCCTCCCATACAAGCCGCAAGCAAAGGAGACCGCCTCAGCAATTGGTCAATTAGGACCGTCAGGGCCCGGAAAGCTTCGGGGTAGCAAGGCTAAACAAAAGCACCATGCATCTCATTTTTAGCTTACTTTACTAGTTGATTTTCTTTCCGCATTGTCTTTATTTCAAAAAGAGCTCCGATGTTTCGAACAATTATGGATTCAATCAAAGCATTTCAGTTTATCATATATATCTTGCTTATTATTTTCTCTATCATTTACTCTATTTTATACAGAATTACTACAACTTATCTTGACGATGAACCAACGACTGTGACTTGCAACGAAACAATGCAACAAACGGAAATAGACTCAGAAGAAGACAAGATACCCGAAGAGGTTGTCAGAGAAGTTGAGAATTTTGAGAATAGACCTAAGTCCAACCTGGAAGAAACTGAGGTCATTAATTTGGGAGATGAAGAGAATGTCAGAGAAACTCGCATCAGTGTTCACTTGTCGCCATCAGAAACGGAAGAATATGCGGAATTTTTGAAAGAATATGAGGACATATTTTCCTGGTCGTATGATGATATGACTGGCCTCAGCACGTCCATCGTAGCTCACAAACTGCCAACAGATCCAGCCTGTCCGCCGGTAAAGCAGAAGCTCAGGAAGTTCAAACCCGATATGAGTTTGAAAATTAAAGAAGAGGTCACTAAACAGGTCAAAGCCAAGGGTCTCAGGGTAGTGGAATATCCAACATGGTTAGCCAACATCGTGCCAGTACCAAAGAAGGATGGGAAGGTCAGAATCTGTGTCGACTATTGGGATCTCAACCGGGCCAGTCCCAAAGATGACTTTCCCTTGCCAAACATACACATTCTTATCGATAATTGCGCCGGGCATGAGTTGCAGTCTTTTGTTGATTGTTTCGCTGGGTATCATCAGATATGGATGGATGAGGAGGATGCCGAGAAAACGGCTTTCATCACGTCGTGGGGAATGTATTGCTACAGAATGATGCCATTTGGGTTGAAGAATGCTGGCGCTACCTACATGAGAGCCATGACTACTATCTTTCACGACATGATAGACAAGGAGATCAGGTATAAGTGGATGATGTCATCGTCAAATCCAAGAAAGCCGCTGATCATAAGGAAGATTTGAGAAAATTCTTCAACAGACTGAGAAGGTACAACCTGAAACTAAATCCCGCCAAATGTGCATTCGGGGTTCTTGTCGGAAAACTACTGGGTTTCATCGTGAGTCGTCGAGGGATAGAATTGGACCCATCAAAAGTTAAAGCCATTCAAGA
>MU757306.1:263180-286458 GCA_026770625.1 Nicotiana glauca | reverse complement strand
GCTTCAACAATATCCTTTCTTGGTTTTATGTTCATAAGTCCCACAAGGCCACCCAGAATTTTTACCACTGATTTTTTGCTTTCATCTCCGAGATCATTCTACCACAAATAGAGCTTAAGGGGTATCTCGCTCAGGACTGAGAAGGTTTCGATGTTATTTGAATTCATCCTGCACATTTATTTGAAGGAATTTAATGATTAAAATAAAATTAAAACTTTTAATTTAGAAATTTCATAAAAAAGAAATTTCTCATCCTGGGGCCCACGGGGCATCACTCTGCATCACCACAGGCCAACGCAGGACTGAGAAGGTTTTAATGTTAAATGTGGCTATTTTAACAAAACCCGGCCATGTAATGGCTTATTTAGCAGAGTGGTTATTTTTTGTAAAGTTGATAGATGATCCAAACTTGATTTTGCGGATACGTCCTTTCAGCGTTTTCGCAAGGGATATTTCAAGGTTGTGCTCGCAAATTATTCAAAGTGGATTTTCTTGCAAAAAAGGCCTTCTGGCGTCCTTTTGAGGGACATTCGGCTTATTTTAAACAAGAATAGCATCACCCGACTTATTTATAACAAAAAATCAAAATTTTGACATTTTGGCTGTTTTTTGCAAAAAGGTATGGTTGGACCCGATGAGGGTTGCCTACATATCTCACATCCGGTGAGAATCAAACCAGCATAGTTCGGACCGATTGGCCAAAATCAGAACTATTTTTTTTACCAACAATGTTTTTTCAAACATTTTCTCTTTTTCTATTTTTTAACTTTTCAAAAATCCGGCAGCATTTCGGTACTATTTGGACATTGGGTTTTCACAATAAATGATTATCCTCCCTTAGTCCTAACACTGTTATTTTCACAATTTTTCACTCATTGTTTACAAGCCGATCAGCATGCAGAGCCGAGCAAATAAATGCAAGTAGCACGTAACATGCATCAGGATGGTCATTTCAATTCGGGTCACCTGTCCTTTACGGATCCAACCCCTGTGTTGAGTCCCATAAGTCAAATACACATGATGCAAATAAGCATCCTAATAGGGATCCGGCGTGAGTTTATTGTTCTTCTAGGTTTAAACCCTAGGTTTATTGGTCTAGACTGGCTTACCCGAGCGGACAACTCGGGCCGGGGGGGCAGCGTACCGGGGATACAGAAGCTCGCCCGGCTTTGCAACTTATCCAAACCTCGTTCTAAATTTGGGAAAAAGACTTTAACAGAAGAGAAGCTACACGAAGTGCACCCTTCTCCATGATGTAGAAGACTCAGAAAGAGGGAGGGATTCGCGACAATTTATATACAATTCAACAGATATTAAAGCGGTAAACATTTAGCACAGAAAACATGGAACATGTATCAAAACCAAATAAAGCCAAATACAACAATTTAACTGAGCTCGAATTCTTGAACCGTGGACCGAAGTTCTAAGTTATCGTCCCCAGTAGAGTCGCCAGAGCTGTCACACCTCCTTTTTCCGAAGAAAGCTTTATCCAGCTTTTACTACACCTCGGGAAGAGATATAGTAATAAAGGAGTTTTTTCAATTTAAGGACAATCGAAATGGGATTCGTTTTTATTTAAGAATCAAAGTCACCACTTTAGAGATTTATGGTGTTCCAAGTCGCCGGTTTGAATCCCGAATCGAGGAAGGGTTTGACTCTGTGTAACAATCGCGAACCAGAAATCCTGGTAAGGAATTCTGTTAACCCGGGAGAAGGTGTTAGGCGCTCCCGAATTCCGTGGTTCTAGCACGGTCGCTCAAATGTTATATTTGGCTAAAATATTTGACTTTTATATATGCTCTCCTATTTGTGCAATTTTAGAATTAGTTACCGCTTTTTTCAAATTATTTTTTTAGAAAGTGAACGTCGTTTAAGGATATGTTTTCAGATCACATCACATGAAATGCACCCGGATCCTCGACACATTCTTATTCAACGTTTTGGGATTTGGATTTGGGTTGCATGAAATGCACACCGGTATTAGGAAGGTAATATTATTATAAATCGTGCTTAAAGCGGCTAACACATTGTTATCTTTTGGGAAGGCCATGAAATTTGCTAAACGACCTATCCCGAATACTAAGTATTTTAGTAAGTAATTAATGAGGGCCCCGCAATTGTATATTTGATTTTGGCGAGGCTCGTCTCATTTTATTATTAAAGGTTATGCCTAGCGCAACTAAACTTTCTATATTTGGTCTTGTTTCTAAAGGAAAATTAACTCATAAAAATAGAAATTTGAATATTGAATTCAAGTCCAGATTCAATCAAAAGGATAAAACCTTCTAGCTTGAACCCGCTACTTAATTCAAAACTCGATTTCTATATTTATAGTTTAATTTCCCTATCCCTATTGTAATTTTATTATACTAAATTCATACTAGCTTCAGGCCTTCCGTATAGTTTGGCCCCATAGAACATTTCATCAGGATTTGGGCCTCAGGATTTTTGGGCCCAGCAAGATCAGGCAAAGCCTCAAAATTATCTCAGGCTATCAGGCCTTACACTGATCTGAATTTTAACATGAACGTTGAACAAAATGAATTGAATTTTAAGACTAACCTAAATATATATTCAATAACACCGCTGAAACTAACTAAGAAACTTTGACATTTATGTTCCTATTTATCAATTTGATCTATTTATCAGTGAATTCTACATGTTAATGAGACATAATTCAAATAAATCACGATTTTAAAGTCAAATCAGACACAAAGTGAAGTATTAATGACATTATTATTACTAGGAGAAAATATCCGAAATTATTGCAGTAATTGTTAGCTTCTTCAAACATAAAACTAGGCTAAACTAAAAGTAAATTGAAATTTGTAAACAATTTTCAAATCTCATTATAGATTAGCCGTTAGCGATCAATTAAACCATTTTTGTATTCCCAATTCGCCCTTGAACCCAAATCCTATTTACCCCTTGCCCTTACTGCCTTTACCCCTTTATCCCTTAGATTATCAACCATGATTTAATCATACTATAGGATTTAACAAACTAATTACCAAAACTAATCAGAATCAATTAATTACTTATAAGAAGATCAAACAGCTATAAACCAATCAGACTAATTAAACTACCAATTATCCAAAATCAATCACTAATTAACAAATTCAGAAACTAAAATAAACACAATTAAATCTACTGTAAATCAAAAAGAATAAACAGAAATCGAAATCAATGATAAAAATCTAAAATTTCTGGAAACTAATCAAACATTTAACCCTAATTAATATCAAAAGTCAACACAGAAATAGCATTGAAAAATTATTTATTATCTTTTTTTTTTTTCAAAACAGTATCAATTTTTAGATGAATCAGATGGTCTAAAAAGAATATCAAGAATCAGAGATGGGAAACACACATGCATACACAGAAGAAATCAAAAGAAAGAAAGAAAGAAGATACTTAGCTTTTTTTTTCCTCTTATTTTTCTGATAATCTTGTTTTTGGCTTTTCTTTTTCTTCTATTTCTTTTGAAGATCAACCTCCGGTATCCAGGAGGCCTTTTATGGCCTATTCTAGAAGTTTTTAGTCGCCGGCAGACTTCTCTTTAACATTTTTTGAGTCCTACAGCGATCTTTGAGACTTGAGGCTTCAGAACGATGTTGAGGATGTCAAGAGGATGTTATAGGGTGATTTGGGAGTGGTTTCAATGAAGCAGTGTTCGCCGGAACTAGGGTTCCGGCGACACTAATTTGAATATTCGTAGGGTTCTGGCCTTATTCGAGGAAAAAGAGGTATAGGGGTGGGAAAAGGAGACTGAGAGGCGTCTATGGTGTTAAGGGTGGAGGGTTTGGCATACATGGTGTCTCCCACCGGTAGGGTTCCGGCGGGGATTTGGGAGAGAACTAAGGGCGGCTATGGTTAATGGAGAAGAAGAAGGATGAAAATGAATTAAGAAGTGTAACGTTTTTGGTATATTAAAAGGTTACCAATGATCCTTGGCCATCGGATTAGGAGAAACAACGGTTGAGATCCTTTTGGACTCAAAACGGCACCGTATGGTTTAAATGAAGACTCAATCTTGGCCATTAGATCAAACTAATAAACGGCATGGATTATTGTTATCATACGTCGTCATTTTATTCATTATGTGGCCTTCGTTACATGACCGTTGGATCAATTGAATGAACGGCCCAGATCCCTTTATACTTAAACGGGGTCATTTCGATATAGAACTGGGCAGACCGGGTAAACTATCTCTTGGGCCTGTACAAATTTTATTTTTGGGCTATTAATTATTCCAATTTTTAGCCCAAATATTATTGATTTGTATTTTTGTATTGTATTTTGTATTTTCTTTTCTTTTGTATTTTGTATTTTCTTTTTTTTTTGTATTTTTGTATTTATTTAATATCTATTTTATAGTGATTCTATTATATATTTTGATTTTTCCTTAAATTGTTTCGAAATTAATACTAAATTGTAAAATTAAAAATCCTAATGCATATGCATATTTTTTGTATTTTTAATATGAATTATTAGGCAACTAATTAACACAAAAATGCAACAAATTTCAACAAAAATTGTAAAAATAATGAAAAAATCATTTTGTTTGAATTTTAGGAATAATTTGCTTAAGGCAAAAATCACGTGCTCACACTAACAAATAAGGAGTCGTCCCTACTGAAGTACGAACAGTAGTGCGATAACCCAGCAATGCAAAAGGCAGATTTTCATGCCACTATCTAGAACCCTCCACCATTTTCCTGAGTATCTTCTTTATATTCTTGCTGGCCGCCTCAACTGCTCCGTTCGCCTTGGGGAGGTAAGGGGTGGAATTGAGATATGTAATCTTGAACTGCTGACATACCTCTTTCATCAGATGACTATTGAGATTAGCCCCATTGCCTGTAATGATCACCTTTGGTATTCCAAACTGACAAATGATATTTGAGTGCACAAAATCAACCACCGCTTTCTTGGTTACAGACTTGAATGCTTTGGCCTCAACCCACTTGGTGAAATAATCAATGGCTACCAAAATGAACCTGTGCACATTTGATGCTTCTGGCTCAATTGGCCCAATGACATCCATGCCCCATGCGACAAAAAGCCACGGTACAGACATTGTGTGCAATTCCGATGGGGGAGAATGAATCAAATCTCCATGTACTTGGCACTGATGACACTTGCACATGAAATTGATACAATCTCGCTCCATAGTAAGCCAATAATAACCTGCTCGGAGAATCTTCTTTGCCAACATGTACCCACTTATATCCGGTCCGTAAACTCCCGAATGTACCTCGGTCATGATAGTTGTGGCCTGTTTAGAATCTATTCATCTCAAAAGCCCAAGATCTGGAGTTCTTTTGTACAATACCCCTCCGTTGAAGAAAACTCCACTTGCTAACCATCGAATTGTTCTCTTTTGATCACCTGTGGCTTGTACCGGATACACTCCCATTCTGATGTATTCTCTGATATCGTGGAACGACGGCTCACCATCAAGTTCTTCTTCCACCATATTACAGTAAGCATGCTGATCGTGGACCTGAATCTGCAAAGGGTCCACATAAGCCTTATCTGGATGATGCAACATTGACGCCAAAGTAGCCAAAGCATCGGCAACCTCATTATGAATCCTCGGAATGTGCTTGAACTCTATTGATTGAAACCATTGACAAAGATCATGCAAACATTGTCGGTACGGTATAAGCTTCAAATCTCGTGTTTCCTATTACCCTTGAATCTAGTGTACCAGAAGGTCCGAGTCACCCATGACCAAGACTTCCTGGACACCCATGTCTATAGCTAACCTCAAACCCAAGATACATGCCTCATACTCAGCCATGTTTTTAGTACAATAGAAATGAAGTTGAGTCATAACAGGGTAGTGTTGCCCTGTTTCAGAAATAAGTACCGCTCCTATCCCAACGCCTTTCATATTGGCAGCCCCATCAAAGAAAAGTTTCCATCCTGGCTTTTCGACTTGTTCCAACTGATCAACATGCATTACCTCTTCATCAGGGAAGTATGTCTTCAAAGGTTCATATTCTTCATCTACCAGATTCTTGGCCAAATGGTCGGCCAATGCCTGAGCTTTCATCGCAGTCCGGGTCACACAGACAATCTCAAATTATGTGAGCAAGATCTGCCACTTTGCGACCCTCCCCATGGGCATAGGCTTCTGAAAGATATACTTCAACGGATCCAAACGAGAGATGAGGTAAGTGGTAATAGGATGACAAGTAATGTTTCAACTTCTGTGCTACCCAAGTCAGGGCGCAACACATCCTCTCAAGCTGAGTATACTTAACCTCATAAGATGTGAACTTCTTGCATGGATAGTATATGGCCTGCTCTTTCTTGCTGGTGATATCATGCTGACCTAACACACAACCAAACGAATTGTTCAAAACCGTCAAATACAGAATCAAAGGTCTCCCTAGTTCTGGTGGGACCAACACCGGTGGGTTTGAAAAATACCCCTTTATCTTATCAAATACTTCTTGACACTCGTTTGTCTACTTGACCGCAATATCCTTCTTCAACAGCTTGAAAATAGGCTCACACGTTGTCATAAGCTGAGCAATAAACCTATTGATGTAGTTCAATCTTCCCAATAGACTCATCACCTCAGTCTTGTTCCTCAGAGGTAGCAATTCTTGTATAGCTTTGATGTTTGAGGGTTCCAACTCAATACCTCGATGGCTGACTATGAATCCCAACAATTTTCCATATGAAACACCGAAAGCGCATTTTGTAGGATTGAGCTTAAGATTGTACCTGTGAAGCCTTTAAAAGAACTTTCTCAGATCCCTGACATGGTCATACTGCTTCCTGGACTTTACAATTACATCATCCACATAAACCTCGATCTCCCTATCTATTTTGTCATGGAATATGGTTGTCATTGCCCTCATGTAGGTTGCCCCAGCATCTTTCAAACCAAATGGCATGACCCTGTATCATTATGTTCCCCATGGCGTGATGAATTTCGTCTTTTCTGCATCTTCCTCATCCATTAAGATCTGGTGATAACCCACATAATAATCTACAAAAGAACCAATCTCATGTTTTGCACAATTATCAATCAATATTTGGATGTTTGGCAGTGGGAATTTATCTTTTGGACTCGCCTTATTAAGATCACGGTAATCAACGTATACCTGGTCTTTCCATCCTTCTTTGGCACAGGCACAACGTTGTCTAACCAAGTGGGATACCGCGTGACCCTAATGACCTTTGCATCAAACTTCTTGGTGACCTCTTCTTTGATCTTCACACTCATATCAGTTTTAAATTTCGTCAGCTTCTGCTTGACAGGGGGGAATGCTGGGTCAGTGGCAATTTGTGAACCACCAAGTCAGTTCTTAGACCCGGCAAGTCGTCATATGACCATGCAAAAACATATTTGTATTCAAACAGTACCTTAATTATCTCCTCTCTGAGCTGTGGTTCAAGATGGACACTTATTTTGGTTTCCTGAACATTATCTTGATCCCCTAAGTTGATTGCTTCTGTATCACTCAGGTTAGGTTTGGGTTTTTCTTCAAAATGGCTTAATTCTTTACTCATATCTTCAAAGGCCTCATCATCATCACATTCCAATTCATCGTCACATTCAATTTCTTGTATTATTATTTTAGAATTAGATTGGATTTTAGGACTGGGCCGGAGATTCCTCATGCATGTCATGTCACTGAAACCAGCATAAAAAGAACTGTACAAGAAAGAAAAGAAAAACAAAAATAAAACTATCAGGAATGAAAAAGAAGGGAAATTACATTTCATTGAAATTGAAGATAACAAGGTTTGACACATCCAAATGGATGGAACATAGAATCCAAATTACAACCATGGAATAATCTAGATTAAACTGAAAGAAAAATCAAAGCCGACTACGAAGACTCCCTCCGATTAGGAAGAGAAGTAGCTTCCTAATTGTTGATCTTTCCACTAGGCCTCACAAATTGCACATCCATCTTGCTCGATCCCTCTCTAGCTTCCACCATATTCACATCGTTGAACAACCTATCAAACCCCTTATCCAAATCTCTATCAACATCAATCAATGAACTGGGAACTGTTGATACTAGGCGCTTTCTAGCACTAGGCCTAACAAATAATCTGGACAGCCGCGGGATGGGCTTTGGAAGGACCTACGCCCTCTACTTCAACTTTCTGGCTCTTCTTACATCCGCAGCTGTAGGCTTAAATCCCAAACCAAAGGTATCCAAGTTTTTGGGAAGAGACACTGGTTGTACGATGCCTTGCAGAGAAGCACCAAAACCCTTGCCAGGTACGAAGCCATTCTTCAACATCTTTGAGGCCACCATGACTGGTGCGGCTGATACTTTAGGAACCGGAATGCTTTTCCCCTATGGGATCTTCACAACTGATACTGTGTCAAAGACCTGATAGACCCACGGACCCTTGTCATCTTCAACTTCGATGAAAGGTACAATGGCATCACTCAGGGCACACAGATTATCCTCGTCGTGCACCACAATATCATCTCTGTCCCATGCAAATTTAACCATCTGGTGCAGGGTAGATGACTCTGCCTTGGCAGCATGAATCCAGGGTTGACCCAATGAAAGATTATAAGAAACCGCCACATCCAGCACTTGGAATTCTATAGTAAATTCAACTGGCCCTATTGTCAGCTCCAGCACTATGTCCCCGACTGAATCTTTCCCTCCACCGTCGAACCCCCGAACGCAAATACTATTCTGGTGAATTCTTTCATTGTCCACTTTCAATTTGTCCAGGGTGGTGAGAGGGCAAATGTTTCCGCTGGACCCATTATAAATTAGTACCCGTGTAACCACGAAATCTTCGTACTTCACCGTAAGATAAAGGGCTCTATTATGCTCAGTACCCTCCATGGGCAATTTATCATCAGAAAAAGTGACTCTATTTACCTCAAAAAACTTTGTTTGCTATCTTTTCCAGATGGTTTACACAGATCTTATCAGGAACGTGGACCTCGTTCAAGATTTTCATCAACGCCGGGCGGTGCTCGCCCGAATGGATTAACAATAAGAGCAATGAGATCTGAGCAGGGGTCTTCCTTAATTGCTCTACAATAGAATAGTCCTGCACCTTCATCTTCCATGAGAACTCTTCCGCTTCTTCTTCGGTCACAGCTTTCTTCACTAACACTGGGTTATATTTGGAGGTTTTGGCTTTTCTTAACTCCTCGGGGGCAAAACATCTCCCCGAGCGAGTCAAACCATGGGTCTCACAAACTTCTTCTTTAAACTCTTTCCCTTTGTAAGTCAATGTCATTCGGCCATATTTCCAAGGGACGATCTTGCAGTTGATTATTGGTAGTTGAGTTACTGGTTTGATGATGACCGGCTCCGTACGAGCACATTCCACAACCACAACAGGCTTGTTTACTGCCCCTGGTACCACCACTTTTGCTTTTCCCTGTTTCACTGCAACCCCGCTTGAGGACTCCTTCTCAACTATCACAACTGGTTTACTGTCTTTCCCTTTCAACTTGATCAACGACTTCCCACTAGTTGACTTTTCACTCGGCCTGACTTCCCTGGACTTGATCATCATTACAGTCTGCGAGGGCTTCTTAAGCTCTTCTCCTTTATGTACTATCTCAATCATATTGGTCTCATGATGGGCCGACAATGGATTCTGGTTGATATTGGGCGCTTTCAGGGCTTGAACCTCGATCTGATGGGTATCAATAAGCTCTTGAATAGTTGTTTTCAATTTCCAGCATTTCTCTATGTCATACCCCGGATCCCCTGAGCAATATTATTTCTCGGAGGGGGATTTGGCAGCTTAGGCTCAATCGGATTTAACATATCCAACTGTCTCAACCTGTGGAATAAACTAGTATATGATTCTCCCAACGGAGTGAAAGTCTTCTGCTTCTGCAACCTCTCATTCTTGAAGGCTTGATTTGGTTGAAAACCTATTCCAGGGGGATTTCTGTAGGCTCTTGGGGGAGGATAGGTATTTTATGGAGCTGGGTAGGTATTCTGGGAGGTTGGCGCACGCCATTGGACATAGGCATGAGGTTGGGTGTATGTTTGAGCGTAATGGACAGAAAAATGGGGATCTGGCGGTGGGTAGTGGTGTTGTGGTGGGCTATATAGAGTGTGGGGGTAAGGTTGGTGGTGGGGTCGAGGCTGGTTATAGTAAGGCGATGGGCCCCTGGACCAAGCTCTTGACTCAATTACCATAACGTCCTCTTTCTTCTTCTTTCCCAATACACCCCCAGTAAAATTTTGGATGGCCTGGGTGGTTGCCTTAATTGCTGAGTAGCTCATGATCTTGTTAAATTTGAATCCCTCCTCTACCATGCTCCCCATTTTTACCACTTCATTAAAGGACTTTCCTACTACTGACACCAAATGACCGAAATATGTGGGCTCTAAGGCCTGCAAGAAATAGTCGACCATTTCACTTTCTTTCATTGGAGGGTCAACCCTCGCTGCTTGCTCTCTCCAACGGAAGCCATATTCTCTAAAACTCTCACCGGGCTTTTTCTCAATCTTCATCAATGACAGACAATTCGGAACAATTTCAAGATTGTACTGAAAATGGCAGGCGAATGCTTGGGCTAGATCATCCCATGTGTACCACCGACCATGATCTTGTCGGGTGTACCATTCCAAAGTCGAGTCACTTAAACTTTTACTGAAATACGCCATCAGCAATTCATCTCTCCCGCTTGCTCCTCTCATCTTGCTACAAAAACCTCTCAGGTGTGCCACTGAATCACCATGCCCGTCGTACAAATCAAACTTGGGCATCTTAAAACCTGCTGGAAATTGAACATCTGGGAACAAAAATAGGTTTTTATACGCCACACTTACTTGAACACCTAGCCCCTGCATATTCCTGAAAGATTGTTCCAAGCTTTTGAATTTCCTAATCATCTCCTCCTGCTCGGGATTCTTAGGTGGCTTTTCAGTTTCTACCGAGAGATCAAAATGAAGAGTGTAAGAACATGGTTCTGGCGCTTTAAAGGTAGGTTCTGGGGGATAATAGTGGTTGTCGTGAGTTTGGAATAGAGGCTCACTGGAAGATCGGTGTGATGCAGCAGGTAGAGGTGCCACAAAAGCAGGAGTGGTTGGTGGAGGAGGGTATGGGACTTGTTTGGGTGGTGGAGCTGGTGGTGTTTGGGAGGTGGTGCCATAGCATTTTTGGTAGGTGGGAAAGGCTGGAGATAAGTTCATAGTGGGAGGCTCCTGAGGTTGGGCCAATGGTGGGATATAAGCAGGGTTGGCAGGATAAACCAGTGGTGGATGCCCCTTTGACCAGGCCTGGTATATTTCAGCCATTTGCTGCTTCAGCTTATGCATCTCTTCTTTCATTGCGTTAACATCCAATTCTTCTACCTCTCTTGATGGATCGAAAATACTCGCCTCTAATTATTGGTTGGCCATGTTCAGTTTGTCCTTAGACCGGGTGTTGTAGGAGTGAGGTGCCAGAATGCCAATCAACTAACCACCTGCCTGAACTCAATACAGCAACAACAACCTTGTTAGTGATTATGGCTTTAACAGATTGGTAACCACATATTTTGGGGCATGAATGCACCTAAGCAGTTAACCGTTTCTATTATGCCTTTTAACGGTTGCATGCGTCATCCCGACTTTCCCTATTTCTATTTGCAACTTTCTTTCCTTTTTCTTTTATCTCTTTTTCCTTGCCTTTGCTTTCTTTTGTTTTTATTCTCTCATTTCACCCTATTGTTTTGCCATTGTTTCCTTCTCTCGGTTTCTTACTTTCTCTCTTTTTCTTTGTTTTTCCTCTTTTTTTCTTATTTTGTTACGGTCGAATCTTATAGAGATTGCCTACGTATCATGACCTCGCATGAATTAGACCAAGCGTAGTTATTGGGGATATAAATAAAAAATAAATAACAAAATATTTTGGGATTTTAATTTTTTATCAAAAAAAACCAATGCTTTGATTACAAAAACTGACAGACTCAAAAAAAACTAAAAGACCCTGAAAAGATGAACATACTGACTTAAAAGGACGAACAGACTCAAAACAAACTGACAAACTTTAATAGCAAGAAAGTACAGACTCAAGCAAAGATCACGAATACATTAATGCCTTGAATGCTTTTAGCACACGTGGGGCGTCGTTCGGCCTCGCCACGGGCCTATATACAAGATACCCTTGGAACCTCTCCAAATCGCTCATGATTTGTCGGACAAATGTCATCACCGCCGCAAAGAAAGTGGTGCAGGTCATATCCTCACATTCTTGGCACTTCATAACAATATAATCGGCAATGGCCCTAACTCTCTCTCTGATCCTACCCTTCTCCTGAAGCAGACGCCCGACCTGACGATTACGGGCTTCTAACACCTGAGTGTCATGGAGATGTTGGTTTTGTAACTGTTGCACTTCCTCCTCTATCTGAGCCATCAATTCATAACAGTGTTCCCTTTCAGCTTTAAAATCCTTGGCTTGCTTGATCATTTTGTTCTCAACGGTGATAACCCTTTTCTTTAACCCCGCAACCTCATTGTCGTATTGCTCTTTTAACTGCCTAACCAGGCATGCTCATTCTTCCGCATTCTTAGACAACTGTGTTCGAGTCTTGGCCAGTTCATCCTCTGCTTTGTTCAAATCAAAACCATAATCATCCATTTTCTGCCTAAGGTTCTTTATAAGCTTTTCATCCTTTACACTCCTGGCAGGATTTTCGGCTCCTATTTTCATTTCTCGAAGGGCTATATTTTCTTTTCACCCTCATCCATCGTGACTTGCAAAATTTTTTGAGACTAAAGATCCCGGACCTGCTTTTCCAGCTCTCTTATTTTGGCCTTGTATTCTTTCTCCTTGGCCAACCAAACCCACTGTTCTTGCGACGCCTCAACAAATTCCTGAATGTGAGGCTTTTTGGCTGGTCTTTCTGGTTCAGCTCTTGCAGTGTTCTTCTTTCTATACCAGGCAAGGTAGGCGGGTGACACCTCGCCTCTAGATAGGTCACGCACTTGAGTGTTCACTATGAAATACTGGCACTCATTCCAAATAGAATGCATTGTTTCCTCATAAAATTGGCCATTGGAGCTAACCTCGACCGCATGCACACTAAGATCTTCATCTGGATGCGCCAGCTGACACCTTCCCAATTGTCTCATCACACAGTATGGAGCATAAGGTTGAATGCCTTAAATACCCATTAGGAGGAAGTAAGGACCATTGGCAGGCATATACACAATTTCTTTAACAGGAAGCCAACTTAATGTCCACTCTACTTGCCCCGCAGTGATGGAGCAAAGACGGGATACCCAATCTCCGAACCCCTCTGGTAACTTGAACCCTAAAATCCTTGTGTCAAACTCTTCAATGAAACTTTTCTCAGCGGACCCATAACTCATATCCTGAGGGCGATGACATAGGTGCTCGATCATCCACATCTGTAATAGCAAATTGCATCCCTCGAAGAAATCTGCTCCAGCTCTACAAGATGTGAGAGCTCGGTATATCTCAGATACTATCATAGGGGCAAAGGTGCTCTTGGTGTTGGTAATCGAGACTTTAACGACTCCAGCCACCTACAAATCGATATTTCCTTCTTTCCGGGGAAACACCACGAGGCCTAAGAAAGCTACCATAAAAGCGAAACGCCTATGCTCATCCCATTTTGCTCGGTTCCCTTTGCTACAAACCGCACTTTTTGGGTTGTTGAATCCTCCTACATGCCCGTACCTCTGGTATATAAAACGTAGGGTGGAAAAAGCATCCTCCAACTTGGAATATGGGACTCCCTTACTTATCTTTAGCAAATCCATGAATTTGTGAGAGTTAACGGCCCTTGGAGCGATCAAATACTCAAGCCTTAGACCTTCAATACTTCCCATATAGTCTTCTATCTCTTCCAAGGTAGGTGTGAGTTCAAAATCCGAGAAATGAAAGATGTTGTGAGTTGGGTCCCAAAATGTAACCAATGCCTTTATGATACTACAGGCCTTATCTTCATCAAACCGGTGAGACCTCCCAAATGTAGCTTGACCTTATCTTGCTCCGATTTACCCAAATCCTCCCACCACATATGCAACTCCAAAGGGATCTTGTTCATGATTATTACTGGCAAACCTTGACCCGTGCTCATTCTGCACATTTATTAAAGTGATTTTAGTTAAGAGAAAAACTATGACTCATTTTGACTCAAGAATAAAAACACCATTTTTTTCAAAAAGTTTATTTCAAACTAAAACCCAGTTTTTGCAAACACGGCCTTTCAGTACTTCGGGGAAGAAGATTTTAAGGCTGTGCCTGCGAACTGGCCAAAAAAATTTTAAAAATGACCAAAGGTGGTTATTCTTGCAAAAATAGTCTTCCGGCACCCTTTTAGGGACATTCGACTATTTTGACAAGAATGGCATCACCTTACTTATAAAAAATAAAATTTTGTTCTTTTTGGGCTAATTTTTTTAAAAAAAAGGAAGTTGGACCTGATGAGGGTTGCCTACGTATCCCACGCCCTGTGAGAATCAAACTGGCATAGTTCGGGAAAATAAAACAAAACCAACTATTTTTTAAAACAAAACCTTTTCCTTCACTTTTGTTTTTCATTTTTCTCAAAAATTCGGCAGAGTTTCAGTACTATTTGGACATTGGTTTTTTTCTTTCAAAACATGTGATTACCTCTCTTAACCCTCACACTGCTATTTTCTTTTCAAACTCTCACCTTTTATTTAAAAGCCGGTCAGCATGCAAATCCAAAGTAGATAAATGCACAAGTAGGATGCATCAAGATGGTCTGTTATTTTGGGAATACATGTCCTAGACGGACCCAACCCAGTGTTGAGTCCGCTAAGTCAAATGCACATGATGCAGATAAGCGTTCCTACTAGGGATCCGGCATGAGGCTAAGTCATTCTAGGATTAAAACCTGTGTTTATTTATTCTAGACCTAGCTTACCTGAGCGGACAACTCGAGCCGGGGGGGAGGGGGTTGTGTACCGATAACCAAAAAGATCCTCCGACTTTGCAACTTGTTCGAGCCTCGTCCTATTTGGGATATGACACTAATATAAAGAAGTCACGGCCAGCATGCACTCCTCAGGAGAGAGAAGAGAGGGGTTTCATAACAGTTTATATATACAGTTTAGATAATATCAAAGCGATAAAAATCAACATTTTTCAAATTAGTCCCAAACATGTAATAAAATCAGATAATAAACAAAGAAAATACAATATCTATTCCAAGATCGAATTCTCGAACCCTGAACCGAAATTCTGGGTTCTTGTCCCCAACAGAGTCGCCAGAGCTGTCACACCTCCCTCTTTTCCGGGAGTATAATAAAAGGAGTTTTTCCAATTAAAGGATAATCAAACGGGATTATATTATTAAAAGATTTAGAGTCGCCACTTGGGAGATTTATGGTGTCCCAAGTCACCGGTTTAAATCCCGAATCGAGGAAAGGATTGACTCTATTTCACAGTTCGCGAGCCAGAAATCCGGGTAAGAAATTTTACTAACCCGAGAGAAGGTGTTAGGAATTTCTGGGTTCCGTGGTTCTAGCACGATCGCTCAACTATTATAATAAGCCTATTATCTTATTTTAATACATATTTTAGCCTATGGATCAATTTTAATTTATAACCGCTTTTATTTATTTTTAAAGAAAATTGCAACGTCATTAAAAATATGTTTCTGGCCACGTCACATAAACGTACCCGCAGTCCATAACACATTTTATCTAATGTTGAGATTTGGATTTGGGTCACATAAATGTGCACCTAAGTTTAGGAAGGTAATATTATTAAATATACGCGCCTAAAGCAACTACGCATTTTGACTTTGCGAGGGCCATGAAAATTTACTAAATGGCATGTCTCGGATTCTAAGGATTTAAAAGAAAGTCAATTAAAATTAGGGCCATGTAATTATCATTTTGGTTTGGCATGGCTCACCTCGACTATTTAAAAATATTTCTAAACTTAATCTTTGAAGGGCCATAAATTATAACTTGTCGAATATGGCCCGCCTCAAGCCTAAACCAAGGTCCAATTAACTAGCTAAGGCCTAACCTGATTTGAATTCAAAAAAAAAACAGACGATAAACCAGACTTGAGAGCCAATAAAATAATAGTGACAACAACAACGGGTTGTGAGAGACGCCCAACTAACCAAAAGGTCCAATTGGCATGTACACAAGCCTGCTCGCCAACAACCCAATAGATATCCAGGCCTGAAAGGAGCCTGTAGCTGGAACATCATGATAACATTGGGCCAAATCTATAGGGCCCAGTTTTGTGATCCAACTGGTTCACTATACAATAATACCAATTGCTGACCGCATATAGCATACATTAACCTGGATTGCCATTTTTTCAGTGATTCCAAAGTCTTGGCTCAAATAAAGCCCAGATCTAACGAGGGAAGGGGAAATGTTAGCATGCTGACCTTAATCGAACCTATGCGAGTTTAGTTTAACAATTACAGAAATTGGCAACCAATCTGTTATGCTAATATGTGATTCCTTAATTAATACCAACAAATTTTATCACTGAATTTGATTACTTAAACAAAGAACAAATCAAAGAAACTTATTTGTATAGAAGCTAAACAACTGACAAGCAAATCAACTTATGGCTACCATGAATACATGATTACCTAACGACCAGCTTGCATTTAACAATATACCATAACACTTTTAAACATGATAGACCATATAATCATTATCAACAGTTATTCGAATACAGGATCTCATACGAACAAAGTACCTATTTTAACCAATCTTAAAGCTAAAGTGATATATTGAAGAAATATATTGTTGCAGTCCCTAACAGTCCCAAGTTACCATACATTTAGCTAACATAACCTAAACACAAACTTAGCCACTAATCCATGCTTGATCAAGTTTTTGCCTCAATAATCCATGATTCAATTATAACATAATAACCTAGCTAATCCAACTGAAAAAAATAAATCACATTGAATTAGATGACTAAGCATATAATCATCATGAAGAAAATGTAAAGGAACAACATAGATTTGATGCCATGCTTTAAACTCTCATTTCATATTCATTATGAAACCTACAACCATCAGAATTTAAGGGAATGTATCTGGAATTTGTAAAGCAAAGCAGAAAATGAAGTATCAGTAAAGCAGTATCAGCAATCAATAACAAGAGCCAGTGTCCAACAACTAGCCAAAACAAATAAAACTCCCAGGATTAAGATATAACCAGCTCCAAATGATAAAATCAAATAAACCATGACCCAGCCAAACTTAAACCGAGCTTTTGATGACTAAGGTCAAAACATTTCCCATTTGGATGAAGTAAAATAATTTCATAAGTTGAAAAGGAATCAAAAAGGTCACTGAGCCTTAATGAAACAGTAAGGTCATATGTAATTTTGCATTTGCTTGATTTTATCCCTCGATTCTCCCCAAATTAAACTATTTCAGCTCCTAACTAAATCAACATTCATTTCAGGAGTTGAAAAACTCAGAAAAATCACAAAGAACCACTCAATGAAATAGTGAACCTAATGGAATTCCTAGCAATTTAAGAATTTTTTTTCTCTCTATCTCTTGGGTGTCTTCCATATGTTTTTTTTTCTCTCCCTTGCAAAGCAAGTTTGGGTTGCCTTTATAGGCAAAGGACTAGGGAAACATATCAGATTTTTTGTTTCAATTCTAGTACCTTTCTAATTTCTATTTTTGCTACTTGATCCCTCATTTACTAACTTGTTACCCAAGCTAAAGTCTTAAATTCAATTACAGACCCCTACTAGAAGCTTCCTATTTCTGTTATCAAAGATTCCCTAATCTAGACTACCCAAATTACCCCTCACACCCCTGAAATTTACATTGGTCAAACTACATGGGTCAGGACTGACCCAAAGTCCAACCCCAAACCAGACTGAATTTCCTTTCTTTTGGGCTTTTAAAATGATCAAAAACCCAAAAAAATACAATAATTCCCAATCCAAAACTTAAACCAGTAGGAATTGCGAAACAAGCCAATTGATAATAAACAAAAAATGGAAATAGTTGAGTAATTCCAAAACACATATCAAATTAACATGCTAGATTGATATTAAAATTAAACTAATGATTCGACACCAAACTACCTAAACTAATTATCAGAAATATCATAACTTAAGATAAAAATCACATAGAGATAGGACAACACTGACTAAGAAGAAGAAAAATTAAAAGATAGAGAAGAAACAAACAGCCTTAGCGGGGAGGGGAAATTGAATTCAAAATATGGAGATAGAACGGGAGAAACAAACGAAGCAAAAGGATGAATAAAAAATGTGAAGAAAGAAAAGGAAACTTAGTAGTTTGGACCTGAAAACAGCGAGTGAATCTGTTTTAATCTCGAAATGGTGTAAATCGTCGATTCTTTGTGAGGAACGGACGAAGAACATCATCTCGAGATGAAACATGCTCGGAACCATCAGGGATCTTAGAGGGGTAACCTTGCATGGAGGAATTTAATTTTGACCCTAGAACTCGAAACTTAGATTTAAGATTCGAGAGGCTTTGGAGGGGTTCGAAAGAAGCTGAATGGGGATCGGAGATGGGGGTGAGGTGGTTGTAGGGTATGATTCTAGTAGAGTTTAGTGGTGGCGCCGCCACCAGATATGGTTGAGAATTCGGGGGCAGCTGTCGTTAGGGTTTTGGGGGATGAGGGAGATGAGAGACGAGGGGGTAGGGGATTAGCATTTGGACACTTAAATATTAAGGATACCCCACTTCTGAGCCGTTAGATGGATTAAATTCGATGGCTCAGATCTCTTTTAATCGCAACGGTGTCGTTTGGTCGATGGAGGGGGAGCTGGACCGGGCATGGATATTTGGCCGGGTTTGGGCGAATTGGGCAGGCCTGGTTGGGTATTTGGTGTTTGGGCCTGGAATAATTAACCTAAAAATGCCTAAAATTGAGATCTTTTTTCTTTGTCATTTCTTTTATTTTTCTTTCTTTTTTTTTTATTTTTTTATTTTTTTATTTCATTTAAATTCTTTTTAAATTTAAATAAAATAAAAACAAACCTAATTATCCTATCAAGTTAAATTAATTACTACATCTAACACTTATTACACCTAATTAAAACCAAATTAAACGGAATACTACCAAAATTCTAAATTAAAATTAAAATGCAAAAATAAACTATTTTTGTGTGATTTTCCCTCTTTGTAAAATAAACACCTACTATTTAATTCTTAAAAAAATGAAAAGTCAAACTCTAAATGCAAATGCAATATATTTTTTGTATTTTTCACCAATTAAAATGCACACAATTAACAGAAAATACCAGAAAATCCACAAAATTGCAAACACTAAAAGAAATTATTTTATTTTTAATTTATAGGAGTAATTCATATAGGGCAGAAATCACATGCTCACACCATGCATAGAGACATCACTGTATCACTCTTGCATCTCACTGCATGCAGACCAAACATCGTGTTTAGAGCGGGGTTTTGTGCAAGGTTTTAGTCAAATCCAAAGGAGTCTCATACGAAGGCTGCTGAAATAATTTTGAGATATGTTAAAGCAACACAAGACCTGGTTCTCTACTATCCTTCAAGTAATGATTCGATCTCATTTTATATGTTGATGCTAATTATGCATATGGATAGGAAAAGCACGTTTGAAATGGGACATTCTCTAGGTTCCTGTCTTATATCATGGGGTTCATGGAAGCAAAATTCAATGGCACTCTCAATAGTTGAAGAAAAATATGTAGCATCCACCTCATACTGTGCTCAAATGTTGTGGATCAAGCAGTAAATTGGAAGACCTTGGGGTATACGCTGATTGTGTACCACTCTTGTGCGACAATACAAATGCTCACAATCATGACTAAAATAGTCCAACTCAAGAGGGCGAAATACATTGATTGGTGAAGATCAAGTTGCTGACATCTTCACCAAAGCCTTGAGAAGAAAACATTCTGAGAGAATTGCCTGGCACTGGGGTTGATAAAACCTAACTGAGGACCTAGTTCCCCATGATTAGTTACGAAAGTCATATACATGTAAATGTTAGCTAAAGTATTTTCTGGCCAAGTCTAACTCATTTGTATACCTTTACAGGTGCGCATGATGACTACAGAGGATCAGCTGCAGTGCATACTGGTAAAAGGGGTTAAACTCACTTGCAAGACATGTCAAGCAACCTCGTTTTCTTGATACAAGTAAGTAGATTCTTTGTTCTCTCATACACAATTTAAAATGAACTAAAACAATACCACATCATCAGCATGTCAGTCTCTTTACGTTGTGTCTTTTCATCCAAAGCGTCTCACCTACTCTGAACGATACAACTTCCTAAGCAAAATTTGCCGATGTTTCATGACCTGTCCCTCATCATAAATAAGTCTATCAACATCACAACCCTTCACTTCCAAATTCAAAACCTTCTTATTGTCTTCTGTGACGACCCGGCCTGTTGTCACGTGAGTTACAGCCCCGTTTTCCCCATATTATGTTGTTCTATGCTTCAATATCAGTATTTGAATGAATCGGATAGAATTGAATCGGTTTTAGTTGGAAATGAGGCACTTAGCCTCTTAGAAGGAAGCTTGTTTTGGAAAAGTCAACCGAAAGTTGACTATATAGTTAGAAGGCTCGAATTTGAATTCCGGTGATTTGGTTAGCTTCGGGGGATAATTTGTGACTTAGGAGTGAAATCGAAATTGAATTTGGAGTTCCGGTGTAGAATTAGGCTTGAATTGGCAAAGTTGGAATTTTGGCGAATTCCGGTGGATAGGTGAGATTTTGATCCGAGGGTCGGAATGGAATTACGAGAGTTGCAGTAGCTCCGCTAGGTGATTTTGGATATGTCTGCAAATTTTCAGATCATTCGGACATCGTTTGGTCGGGTTTTTGATCGAAAGTGCATTTCGGAAGTTCTTGAAGAACTTAGGCTTTGATTTGGTGAAATTTGATGATTTTGATGTTAAAGATAGTGTTTTGATGATTGGAACAAGTTCGAATAAGGTTGTTAGATGTGTTGGTGTTTTTGATTGAGGTCCCGGGGGCCTTGGGGTGAGAACGGGTGTTAAAATAAAAGTTTTTGAATTTGGCTTCAGGTGTGTTTTGCTGTAAGCTGGTATTTCCGCTTCTGCGGAAATGGACGGCAGAAGCGGTTCCGCAGAAGCAGATGAAGGAGAACAGAAGCGAGTTTGGCTTGGGAAGTGAAGTTTCGCAGAAGCAGAACATGGTCCGCTTAAGCGGGGCCGCAAGAGCAGAGTATTGACCGCAGAAGCGGACTTAGGGATCCGTAGAAGCAAGTTTCTGTGTCGCAGAAGCAGTCGTGGAAAATTAAGTGAAAAACCACAGAAGCAGATAATTGGGCGCGGAAGCGATACCGCAGAAACGGTTATGGGAACCGAAAAAGCAAAAATCGGGCCTATGTTATAGTGAACAGTGTTCACAAACTTGGAAAAAGAAGAAACGATTTGGACTTCAAACGAGAGGCGATTTTGGGCGATTTTGAAGAGGATTCGAAGGGATATCATCAAGTATGAATATTTGGACTCGGAATATGTTATTATGGTGTAAGAACATTGATTTAATCACTGAAATTCAAGGATTAAGGGTTAAAAATGGTGGTTAGGGCTTGAAACATAAGAAAGTGTAAACTTGGAATTTGAGAGGTCAAATGGACTCCGATTTTGATGAATTTGATATGGGTATACTCGTGGCGAGACGAGGAGTCCGGTAATATGAATTTCATAATTTTTCGAGAAGTGGGCCCGGGGCTCGAGTTTTGCTAGTTTCGAGATTTTTAATATTTTTCGATTGAGTGTTGTTCTCTTATCATATTATAATGCATTCGCTCTGATTTTGGTTAGATTTGACGTGCGTGGAGGCCGAATTGAGGGGCAAAGGCGTCGCAAGCTAGATATTTCATAGGTTCGAGGTGAGTAATACTTGTAAATGATATCCTGAGGGTTTGAAACCCCGGATTTGCACATCATAGTGTTGTATTGTGGTGACTTGCACGCCAGGTATGAGCGTGGGGTAGAGCACCATTGGAGATTGTGACTTGGTCCGTCCCGGTTGTTGATTTTACTGCATGATTAACTGAATACTACTTGATGCTACCATGATTTGGGTTGATTGCCACGTTTTGGGCTTCGTGTCGATTATTTGAATCTTTCAGGGATTGATATCACTGTTTTTGCATTACGTTGCATATTATTTGATCTCCGTCCAAGGTTCTAAATACGTTTTTGCAAACTCAGCTATCTTTCTAAGATTTGAAAACTTAAATGATATTTTACTGATGTTTTGAGCTGAGAACTGCTATTTTACTATTGCCCAAGGGGCTTATGTGCATTTTTGGACTGTGCATGGATCGGAATGCGTGCCGCAGCGGTGTGACATTGATATCATTGATATTGCACTTGGGCTGTAGGAGCCCCTCTGGAGTCTAAACCCCCACAGTAAGCGCGGGTACCCAAATGGATCGGGCTGTACGTAGCAGCGTTCATGTGCATTGCATTGCATTCATGCATGATTCATGTTTGTATTACGTGGCATAACATTTAACACTCTCATATCTTTGGCATCCATGCTATTTCGTGCACTGTGTACCAGATACCCTGGTGTTATTTGTAAATAGAGTGCTGTGCCCGAGGGGCCGACTTGTGTGCGGACTTGCACTACCTGATATCGCATTCATATGCCTAATGTTGGAAAAAGAATATTTTTAAAAGAGATTTAAACTGAGCTAGATGTTTTCTAAAGGAGTTTCATGGTTTTTACTATTTTGTTAAAAAGGTTGTACTGTACTATATAGCATGATGAAGTGTTTTTACGTGATTTCTTACCGCTCAGTGATTATTTACACTTATTACCACTGAGTTAGAAGTACTCACTTTACTCCCTGCACCATGTGTGCAGATCCAGGTATCTCGGGAGTTTAGCTGAGCTTTTTCTGATTTCAGAGTTTATCTGGAGTTGTCGAGGTAGCTGCCTGACGTCTGCAGGACCCGACTCCTCCCCTATCTCTTTTATTGACTTTTCGTAGTTTTGAGATATTGTATTATTTGGAGTCTTGTCACACTGTATTGTTAGAGGCTCTAGATCATGACCCCTGGGTCTTTGGGAGTGTATTCGGTGTTATCTTGATATTCAGTTTGGTTTCTATCTATCAGTTAAAACTTTTTAGCTTTAATGTTGTTAATGGTATCCCAATAATTGGTTTTGAGCTCCATGCTCGGGTTGAGAGTGTAAATGGTCGGGCTTGCCTAGCACTGGTGTTGGGCGCCATCACGACCGGGATTGGGGTCGTGACAAGTTGGTATCAGAGCCTAGGTTACTAGGCCTCATGAGTCATGA
>MU757306.1:219462-255213 GCA_026770625.1 Nicotiana glauca | reverse complement strand
TTCAGGTCATTCGGACATCGTTTGGTCGGGTTTTTGATCGAAAGTGCATTTCGGAAGTTCTTGAAGAACTTAGGCTTTGATTTGGTGAAATTTGATGATTTTGATGTTAACGATAGTGTTTTGATGATTGAAACAAGTTTGAATAAGGTTGTTGGATGTGTTGGTATTCTTGGTTGAGGTCCCGGGGGCCTCGGTGTGAGAACGGGTGTTAAAACGAGAAGTTTTTGAATTTGGCTTCAGGTGTGTTTTGTTGTCAGTTGGTATTTCCGCTTCTGCGGAAATGGACCGCAGAAGCGGATGAAGGAGCGCAGAAGCGGATGAAGGAGCGCAGAAGCGAGTTTGGCTTGGGTGGTGAAGTTCCGCAGAAGTAGAACATGGTCTGCATAAGCGGGGCCACATGAGCGGAGTATTGACCGCAGAAGCGGACTTAGGGATCCGCAGAAACGAGTTTCTGTGTCGCAGAAGCAGTCATGGAAAATTAAGTGAAAAACTGCATAAGCGGATAATTGGGTGCGGAAGTGATACCACAGAAGTGGTTATGGGAACCGCAGAAGCGAAAATCGGGCCTGTGTTATAGTGAACAGTGTTCACAAACTTGGAAAAAGAAGAAACGATTTGGACTTCGAACGAGAGGCGATTTTGGGCGATTTTGAAGAGGATTCGAAGGGATATCATCAGGTTTGAAAATTTGGACTCGGAATATGTTATTATGGTGTAAAAATATTGATTTAATCACTGAAATTCAAGGATTTAAGGGTTAAAAATGGTGGTTAGGGCTTGAAACCTAAGAAAGTGTAAACTTGGAATTTGAGGGGACAAATGGACTCCGATTTTGATGAATTTGATATGGGTAGACTCGTGGCGAGATGAGGAGTCCGGTAATTGAATTTTGTAATTTTTCGAGAAGTGGGCCCGGGGCTCGGGTTTTGCTACTTTTGAGATTTTTGATATTTTTCGATTGGGTATTGTTCTCTTAGTATATTGTAATGCATTCGCTCTGATTTTGGTTAGATTCGACACGCGTAGAGGCCGAATTGAGGGGCAAAGGCGTCGTGATCTAGAGATTTCACCAATTCGAGGTGAGTAATACTTGTAAATGATATCCTGAGGGTTTGAAACCCCGTATTTGCACGTCATAGTGCTGTATTGTGGTGACTTGCATGCCAGGTATGAGCGTGGAGTAGAGCACCATTGGAGATTGTGACTTGGTCCGTCCCGGTTGTTGATTTTACTGCATGATTAACTGAATACTACTTGATGCTATCATGATTTGGGCTGATTGCCACGTTTTGGGCTTCGTGCCGATTATTTGAATCCTTCAGGTATTGATATCACTGTTTTTGCATTACGTTGTATATTATTTGATCTTCGTCCAAGGTTCTAAATATTGTTTTGCAAACTCAGCTATCTTTCTAAGATTTGAAAACTTAAATGATATTTTATTGACGTTTTGAGCTGAGAACTGCTATTTTACTATTGCCCAAGGGACTTATGTGCATTTCTGGACTGTGCATGGATCGGGCTGCGCACCAGAGCGATGTGACATTGATGTCATTGATATTGCGCTTGGGCTATAGGAGCCCCTCCAAAGTCTGAACCCCCACAGTGAGCGCGGGTACCCAAATGGATCGGTATGTACGTCGCAGCGTTCATGTGCATTGCATTGCATTCACACATTGATTCCTGTTTGTATTACGTGGCATGACATTTAGCACTCTCATATCATTGGTATACATGCTATTTCGTGCACTGTGTACCAGATACCCTGGTGTTATTTGTAAATAGAGCGTTATGCCCGAGGGGCCGACTTATGTGCGGACTTGCACTACCTGATATCGCATTCATATGCCTACTGTTGGAAAAATAATATTTTTAAAAANTTAGTTGAGCTTTTGCTGATTTTAGAGTTTATCCGGAGTTGTCGAGGTAGCTGCCTGACGTCCGCAGGACCCGACTCTTCCTCTATCTCTTTTATTATCTTTTCGCAGTTTTGAGATATTGTATTATTTGGAGTCTTGTCACACTGTATTGTTAAAGGCTCTAGACTCATGACCCCCAGGTCTTTGGGAGTGTATTCGGTGTTATCTTGATATTCAGTTTGGTTTCTATCTATCAGTTAAAACTTTTTAGCTTTAATGCTGTTAATGGTAACCCAATAATTGGTTTTGAGCTCCATGCTCGGGTTGAGAGTGTAAATGGTCAGGCTTGCCTAGCAGTGGTGTTGGGCGCCATCACGACCGGGATGGGGTCGTGACATCTTCTCTCTTCTCGATCCAAAAACCCTTCGAGTACAACTTCACTATGTCGGAAAATCAAGAACCCCCAGTATACCCGACAATTCTCTCAATGAGTCCACACCAGTTAGAACTCCAGCAGTATACTCCTCCCCCAACACAACCACCAGTACAAACCCTAAAGCAGAGTCTCCTCCATGCTTTATTCCCTCTCCTAACCACTCCGATTATGTTCCTTATCACAGTCAAGGGAAGATGACTCCGAGCAAGTCTGAGAATGCATCTCCTCCTTCAGTCTCACCGGTAAAACAGAGTAAAATGGGTGAACAGGGGGACTTGGTTCAAAGAAAAAATAAAGAAACATCAACTCTCTCTATGGAGAAGCCCTCTAGTGAAAATCTAGTGATCACTAAGAAAAGGCTGAGACAACCATAACAAATTGCGATTCACAGGCATCACTCCTCCTTCTGTTGAAATTTCCATGGAACCACAAGCAGATGAGGGAATATAAAATATGCTCTCCATTATTTCAAAAGGGGTTGTTGTAGAGAAAGGTAGATGAAGGTCTGAGTCTTAGGGCGAATAGCCTAAATCTCCAGAAGAAAGGGGAGAACTTGTACCATTTGAACAATCGACCCAAGATGATACTACTGGGTCCCAAGTGATGAACTTGATCCTTCCGCGGAGGATCCAAATCAGGGGTCATCTCCCCCAGTCAGTATTGATCCTGCTCCTTCTCCCCACTTCTATGTTGAGCCTCTGAATATGGTAGTGACTGAGATGAAGTCTGATAATGAAGAAGACATAAATGATTTAGCGATTTCTAGTTTTATTAGGGCTAGAAGTAATCTAGATGTAGCTCCAAAGCCAACCCCTAAGCGACCCATTACACGGTTGCAGCAAAAGGAGGCTCTGGAGTCCGCTCTCAAAAAGAGTCAAAGGAGAAAGAGTAAGAAAAGGCTGCTAAATGATGGAAAAGTTATGCATGAAAAGGCCATCCCTCTGGTAATTGTAGGTGAGGAAGCAGAAAAGGAACCTAGTTCCTTGACCCACAAGTCCTCAAAGCATAAGCATTCTCACTCTCAATTCAAAAGACACACTTCAACAAGTTTTGGAAGCCCTTCCAAGAGTGTTGATGCTACTTCCAGTGAATAGTTGATGAAAAATTCTGGTGACAAGAGAGTGGTGACAAGTTTGATGATGAAGAAGTGGAAAAATCTGGTGAACATATGCATAAAAAGTTAGTGGAGAAGGGAAAGTCTTTTTTCAAGTCAGTAAAAAAATGGATGATGATGATGAACCTAGTACCATCAAGAAAGCAAAAGTTGGTGAGTCTCTAAGTTTTGAGAAAAAGAAGTTGAGAAATAACAAGGTACTGTGGGGCTGCACATTTGCCCCTAACGTTCTAGAATTTGCTAGGATGAGACATTTAGTGGAAATTTGTGATTTTCAATAATGGACTAATTTGTCTACAAATTATGTTCCCAAGGTATATGGGGAGGAGGTACAAAGTTTTTATACCGACCTCTTTACAGTAGAGGACGATCAAATTTGTGTGTTGATAAATGGGGTGGACATAATAATGGACTCTGGCTTATTAGGGTCAATTCTAGGTATTCATGCTGAAGGATTGTCGTCTGTTCAGGGTGCCTACACATCAAACTTCAGAAATGCCATTATCAATGACAAGGCAATCCAACATGCGGAACATGTGCATAAGAAGGCACTCCTTCCAGTATATTAGTTACTTTCTTAGATGGTTAACAAAGTGTTGCTTCCCCGTGCCAAGAGAAGATTTATTGCGTCCAAAGCTGACCTGGTCCTTATGGAAGCCTTGGATGATTTTACCACCATAAATTTGCCTGGGATAATAATTTAGCATATGCAGAAGGTGTCAATCCTGGGCTACCTTATGGGTTTCTTCTCACAAAGGTCTTCGAGTTCTTCAAAGTGCCTCTGGGATAGGCCAAAGTAGGCACTAAAAAGCAATCCTTCTCCAAGATCACTCTTAAGTAGTGTGTGTATTGACAAGGTCGGAGGAGTTAAAAGCACCTCCGCTATCTCTCAACTGATAAATGCTCAGAATAGTGCCATAGAGGAGCTCCGGAAGTTGAAGGCTAGGAACGTGATTCTTGAGATTGAGCTTAGTTAGCTACAAGAGACACCTGGTTCTAGTAGTTCTCACAGCTCAGAGGTTGCCCGCCTCACGAAGGAGAATGCTGAGCTCAGGAAACTGGTGGAGGACCTGAAAGAAAGACTGCTCAATGGGAATATGTCCGCGAATGCTCGCATGGATCTTGTCCTCCAATCCCTTGCTTCCTTTTTCAAGCCTTTTTCCTCCAGCATCCCCCAAAGAGTGTCCCCACATTGTCCGATTTCCAATGTCCATCTTTTAAGTTGTTTTGGTGATGTTTTTGTTTCTGGTACTTGTTTTTGTTTTGCTTGGAATTGTGGATGGTAACAATGATTTTGCTCCCTCCTGTAAAGGTCCAAATTTGGTTAATGCAAGTATTTCCTTTTGTTGTTTATGCTACTGCTCTTTTGTCTCTATTTTCTATAGTTGTGTGCACACAAGTAGCATGAGTTAACCATGCTAGACTTCTTTATACTACTTACTTGTTCTGTGCTTTTTATGATGCCAAAAGGGGAAGATAATAATAATATTTTGCACTGAAGGGGGGAAATACATATTCAGGGAGAACTCATTGTGGTTCCTGTTGCACTATCAGACTCCTAAATAATTGAATAATAATTGGGGAATGCAGAGATTCAGGGGGAACCTTAAGGTCTTCCTAGTTTACTGTCTGGTTCTGTGTGGATCTTTTGTGGGTTTTTCAATTATGAGTTTATCATCATCAAAAAAGGGGAAATTGATAGGTTACAAGTACCTTGGACATAAGTACTTTATTTTATATTTTGATGATCTAACAAACTTACTATCCAGAACCAGATAAGGAACCTGTTATACATTCTCAAGACCTTAAGATCACAAGGTTCCAGCTTGGGTTATGGTTCTACTCTTCAGAGTAGAAGGAATAGTTGAGGGAACAAGTTCCTACCAGCTCCAGAGGTGACTGTACGAAGTCAACTCTCTAGCTGAAAAAGTTTTCGCCAGCACACTCTACAATACAAGAACAATGCATTAGTCAACTTTCTGTGAAAGGCTTTTTACTACCTTGCGTACATTATTGTAAGTAATGTCATACATGTATTAATACAATCAAGGAAGGTAAAACACTTCACTTAAACACTTAGAGATTTGACTCAAGCTCTCTCACATGATCATCCAGCAAGCAACTCTCAAGTGCTTCAAGAACAAAGAATAAAACAACTATGGACCAGTTCCCATATCAAGTTATTGTATGTCCTTAGTTGAGTTGTAACTGTATTAATATTCTTACTTGTAACTCCTACTTAGCTTACTAAGAAGCAATGTGCAGGATAAGCTTTGCAAATCTTAAACCTTTGTGTTTGAGTCTTGGCTAGAGTTAGCCGAGTTGTGAAGCCTTTGTAATAGAGGTATTACAAAGTAGTTTGTAATAGGTGTGTTACAAGTTAGTGAGGAATTAAGAGGTTAATTCCTAGGTTGCATAGGTTGTAATCTAAAGTTGCTCAGTAGTGAAGTAAAAAATCCTACAAGAATAAGTCGTGATTTTTAATCCTGTTGAGCTGGGAATTTTCCACGTAAAATTCCTCTTGTCATTTATTTAATGTAGTGTGCGTGTGTTCTGTTGAACCCGATAGAGAAGTCGGTTCTCTATAGAGTTTGGTGGACTCTTATATTCTATCACTTTGCCACTGCATACTATATAAGTTTTAGAAAAATACTTTTGGGAATAATTTATCTTTTTTTTGCTTCTCAAAATGTGTTTTTGAGATAAATTATTCCCAAAATATTTTTTCTTTCTAAAGTTTGGTCAAATTCATTAACTTTGAAAAAAAAATATTTAACTAGGGGTGTACAAAGAAAACCGACAAACCGCACCAATCCGATAATCCGAGTCAAACCGAGAATAAAAACCTGACTATGGCTCGATTTGATTTGGTTTGGTGTTACAAAAAAAATCGATCATAATTGGCTTGATTTGGTTTTAAATAAAGAAAGTCAAACCGAAACCAAACCAACCCGACAATACATGTATAGAATTTTTAGATATTTTTAATATGCAAATATATACTTATTATGATGTAATTTATAAATATTTCTTAAACTTTTTCATAACTTTTAAGGTATTATTTCAAGGTTGGACTTAGAAGTATTGAATGTTCCAATAAGTTTTATAGTCATTAATATTAGTAACTCAAATAATGCTAACAAAAGTCCAAACCAAAATCAAATCATTATTAATGCTAACAAAAGACATTCAAGCTAATACTAGGAATGACAATGTATTGAATATCTATTTTCTGTTTTGCAATAATTTAGATAAAAATGCATAACCTAAATTTATTTTTCTTTAGTGTTTAGTCATGTAATTAATACTCCCTTATTAGTCTACTCATTTTAGGATGACTTGATACTTTTAAATTATATTTATTTTTATTATAGATTTTTAATTAGCAATATTTATATTACGTGATTCTATTGTCTTTATTGTTGAATATTTTAGGATATTGCCATGACACCTCATATTTTATATTATTTTCTTGAAAAATACCTTATATAGTTCTGTCTTACCAGGATTAAAGAAATATGTGAAGTACAAGTTATGTGTTTTGATCTACGAAGATTTTACTAGAGAAAAAACTGAAAATATTCGAATAACCCGAAAACTCGAGAAAAACCAAAATCGAAAAACCCGAGTTTATTGGTTTGATTTGGTCTTTAGATTTAGTAGGCGTTTGGACATGAATTTCAAAAAAAATTCAAATTTGGAATTTCACTAAAATTTGAATTGAAGATGAAGTTGTATTTGGTTATAATTTTTGCAATATATTTGGATGTCTTTTTTTTTCAAAATCGTGAAACATGATTTATACCCCACAACTTGTAAAAATATCAAAGCCACCTCAATTTGATTATCCTACTTGAAATAACAATCAAAATGCTATTGTTTAACTATCATCATATTTTGCTTTACTGCAATACACAGATGATACAGAATCAACTAGGACTGATGTTCCACCATCAGTCGCCAAAGATGTATATGCCAAACATGAAAAACTGATGAGGTCATTTTATAAATTTTAAAAATATAGGTAAATTGGTAAAACTAAAAACTAACAAATTTCCGTTTTCAATTGAAAAAGTGGTGAGATCCAGTTTTTTAAATTTGAAAATGGATTTTCAAGTGAAAAAGGAAAAACTGGTAAGAATGAGATAACCAAACGTTGTTTTCAAAAAAAGAAAGAATTAAAAAAAAAAGGAAAAATTTTGTATGTCCAAACGGGCTCTTAATAACCCGATACAATTGGTTTGATTTGATAACTGAAAAACTTGAAACAACTCGATCTATGTACATCCCTATATTTAACCTAAAAAAAAAGCATTTTCTACCACAAAAAAAAAAACTCGGCGAAATAGACTTATATGTTTTATCGACTCTAAAGACCGATTCGATGGAAGGAGCCAGATCAAAATTAGAGTTCAACGGTTAGGTCAGAATTCTACCATGGAGCTCAGTTATATTAAATTCTGACCTATTAAAGACAATAATTTACTTATGTATGTTATTTCTCACCTTGCATTCCAATTCGAGAAACTGTTTCTTACCTTCAAGTTTCTTACATAAAGTAGTGATAAGATCACTTAATTAATTTCTATTCACCCCTCGACATTGTTGTCAGCAAGCAACTTTGGCAGCATTGTCATTCGTCACATGCAACCTAAAACTTATAGTAACACCTATTCACATCTGCCATGCAGGAATCCTATAATTAGCGCAGCAAAGCAAATTGACCATACAACCCTTCTAGTATAAGGAAAAACAAAAAGAGAAACAATATATTAATAACCCATGAGCCATGACAAGTAAATTCAACATTAAACGTGATTGAAGTTTCATACTAATAGTTAAAACTGTACTCAAGATGCATAATTTAATACAACAGAAAAAAATAATCCGGCAAAAAGTTTAATTATACATGTAAAAAACACTAAAATATTAACAAATATAAATTTGAATTCATAATTTAGAAGTCTAATGTGTTTAGTGTTAAAGCTTTTAAAAGTCGAATCATCAAATTTAAATCCTCAATATGTTTCCACCAATACTTTTTATTTTATTTTAAAAGAGATACAATATTAAAGAACTTTTGTAGGCCATTAAGGCATATCTCTAGGTATATATCTCATGAATACGAGAGTAGCCAATTGATTTGCGCACAGAAAAATAAATTCAATCTTTTTTATTGAAGGGTATATCTTATTTTAGATGATTTTAAAACTTACCAACTCGTAGTACTGCACACCGGAAAAAAATTCAATCTTTTTGGATTGAAGGGTATCTTATTTTAGATGATTCTAAAACGTACTAGTCGTTACTTTACTGTTTTTTTTTTCATCCGGTGTCCCTGTCACGCCTCATTTTTTATACACCGTCCTGAATGTTAGTATATAAGGGAGTTTTTCTAATTAAAGTGATATTATTTGAAATGAGATTATTTATTTATTTATTTTATTCAGAGTCACTACTTGGAATATTTTAATTGGTGTTCCAAGTCACTGGTTTATTTTAAATCCCAAATCGAGAAAATTTTGACTTTCCTTTTGAAGTCTACGAACCAGAAATTCTGAATAAGGAATTTTGTTAACACGAGGGAAGGTGTTAGGCACCCCCGGATTCCGTGGTTCTAGCACGGTCGTTTAAACTATCATAATTGACCTAATTGCCTGATTTTAGTACATGTTTTAACCTATGGTGCAATTTTAAACGTTTAACCGTTTTATTCATTTTTGAAGAAAATTACAACGTCACTTAAAATATGTCTTGAACTATGTTACATAAATGCACCCGCAGTCCGCAACACATTTTATATAACATTGTTGAGATTTGGATTTGGGTCACATAAATGTGCACCCGAGTTTTAGGAAGGTAAATTATTAACATAACGCGCCTAAAGCAACTATGCGTTTTTAACTTTGCGAGGGCCATGGATATTTGCTAAGTGGCACGCCTCGAATTCTAAGGATTTTAAAAGAAATAATTAAACGAGGGCCACGCATTTGAGATTTTATTTGGCGCGACACACCTCAATTCCAAATTTTAAAAGGGAATTCAAACTACACTTCGGAGGGCCATAAACTATTTTATTTGATATGGCGCACCTCTATTTATTCTAACTTCTATACTTAACCATGAGGGCCATAGCTACGTGTTATTAAATATGGCACACCTCGATTTCAATTTGGAAAGCCTGATTAATTAAAAGGGGAAAAATTTATCAAAGCTTTGGACCAAAAATTGAACTACTTTTAAAAGGTGGATCAGTAGCGAGAATGAACGGATGCATGAACATAAAGAGAGGCGGCTGATTTCCAACTCAGGCCCAATCGTGGGTCCAAATCCTTGGGGAAAACTAGGCATCGGCGGAAAGCAAGACTCCAAATCGAGTCCTTAACCAAAACAAGTGATTCCTTCACATTTAGCCACAAGCCAATAAATTCCACTAATAATCAGTAGTCAATATACCAAGCTACTTTTTAACACTATCAGGTACAACTGTTTTATTGCAGATTTATCAGATGCCTATTTTGGATTCGAATACAACTGGACTTGCCCATTCCTCATGGAAATTTAAACCAAGACCTTTCAGTACTAACAACACTCAATCCACAAAAGACAACATGCTAGTCATTTGGATTTTAAAAAGAAAACCAACTTAAACTCATTCTTCAAGCAATGAGTACCAGAATCAAAGACGGAATTGACATGCAAATACCCATTCTAACTCATTATGTAGCCTTTTATACTCAAACGAAGCTCGACTTCAGCATTTGAAATAAGCTGACAACAACCTCAATAAATTTCCCAGCAAAGAGATCTGATGACTAAACTTAAATGTAGGCAGAAGTTTCAATTAAAACTCAGAATAATGAGAACACGATATATAACCAAATTTAACTAAACCTAATGCTAATCAGGCTTCCATAATAATTCAGAATCATGCTAAAGTTCGATTAGATAATACCAAAGTCTAACTACTAACTCAAATGGCCAAAGTGTGACCCAAGTTTTATAATAGCCTTATGCAAAACATACTAATAGCATTGATTTACGTGAACCAGAATTCAGTCCATTAAGACAACAAACAGATTTCAAATGTAAAATCAGAGCAAGCCCATTAAATCAGCAAAGTATAAAAATGCCATGCTTCAAATTCAGCTTTTCATTTCAATTTTCAAGTTCACTTCACAACATTGAGGCTCAAAGTAGATACCTGGATATAGCCAAAAGAACCACAGAATTTCAGCAAGAGAATGGTGAGATCAACAATAGTTAAGCAGCAAAACAACCATTAAAATCAACTTCAACCAAGAACGAGGTGCAGCAACAACAGTTCCAATCAAACAGTAGCCCAACAAGCTTTAAACCAACTTTGACGATGAGTCCAGATTGTTTCAGAAATTGAAAACAATTCAAAACAAATCACTGAAGAGACCCAATAAAACTGTTAAAATTAGCCGTTTTGTATTTCTGCATTTTTTCTATCTCTTAAAAATCTGACTTGAGCTGCAAGTAGCAATGCCTTTATAGGCAAGCTACTAGGGCAGCAGAAATAGGCTAAGTTTTTGCCCTTTGGACCTTTCCAATTTTCATTTTTGCTCAAAAGTCCCTAAACTGTTAACTTGCTTGCCAAGCCAGTCTGTTTTGCAGCTTTTGAGAAGCTTCCTCAAGTTGTTATTGAAAGATTCCCTAAGTACTTTACCCAAATTACCCCCATATCCCTGAGAATTACATTGGACTCAAATGGGTTATGGGTCAAATTGACCCTGGGTCAAATCCATTAGAAACTCATCCTAAATCTGAACTTAAAGGTATGAACCTCAAAGCCCAAGCACAATAAAAACCAAACCATCTGAGTAAAAATGAAAACAAAAGGGAACAGAAACAATTCGAGCATCTTTTAGGAATCCAACTAATGAACAAACATTTAATGCAATTGAAACTAAAATAATAACAAATTGTTTATGCTAATTAAAGAAAAGAAAGCTTCTTAAAACTAACATGCATGTAAAGGATGACTCTAAAACAGGGAAAGTAAAAGATTCCAAAAGAAGAGGAAGAAGGAGATAAAAATTAAAGAAAAACTAACAACAAAAAAAATACCTAAAGTGGCTCAGGCCAGCCTTGCCCAAACTTGAAAGATCCCTTCGATTTCTTGACAGGAACAACCTTTAATCGCGTGTTTTCATGTGAAAACACACGAGTAAAGGCCATTACAGCCTAGAATCTTCAAAAGGCCTGTTGAATTTGAGTTTGGAATTAGGGCTCGGTTCTCCGACTCGATGTTTGAGGAGTTCCAGAGGTGTTTGAATGAATCTGAGTGAGGATTTGGAATGAGGGAGGGAAAGAAGTCCCAGGGTGTTAATTTGGGATCGATTGGTGGTGGCGCCACCACCGGAGAAAACAAGGGCGGCGCTAGGGTTTCTCCTTTGAACTGAAATTCGAGAAGTTCCAGGGAGTTTTGAGAGGGATTGTTTGGAGATTTGGGGTGAGGAAGGGGGGAGGAGTTCATGGTGTAATTCTCGGTTCTCTAACTCGATATTTGAGGAGTTCCAGAGGTGTTTGAATGAATCTTAGTTAGGATTTGGAATGAGGGAGGGAAAGAAGTCTCAGGGTGTTAATTTGGGGCCGATTGGTGGTGGCGCTGCCACCGGAGAAAACAAGGGCGGCGCTAGGGTTTCTCCTTTGAACTGAAATTCGAGAAGTTCCGGGGATTTTTGAGAGGGATTGTTTGGATATTTGGGATGGGGAAGGGGAGAGGAGTTCATGCTGTAATTTTGGGGCCGATTGGTGGCCGGCCGCTGCAGTAGGCGATTTCCGGCAGGCGACAGGCGACAGGCGACAGGCGGTGGTTTAGGACGGAGCTTGGTCTGAGGGTGTGTGAGAGAGATAACTGAGGGGGGTAGGGGGTGTTTAGGACCGTTTTATATCTTGGATACCCTTGTTCTTGGCCGTTAGATCTTGGAACCTCGATGACTCAGATTTGTTTTAAATTAAACGGGGTCGTTTGGACTGGGGCAGAAGTGGACTGGGTTATGGGTGGACTTGGGCCGGGTTTGGTCGTTATTTGGACGGGTATTAGGAGAATAAATGATTGGGCTTGGGGTTTTAATTGGATTTGGCCCAATATATTTCCCTCCCCTATTTTCCTTTTCAATTCCCTTGTCTTTTTCTCAAATTAATTCTTTTCTCTTCCTTTTTCCAAAATTAAATAAAAATCTACATTAAATTACCCTAAAAATACTAATTAAACCTAAATAAAAATTATCATGATTAATTAAAACAACAAATTAAAAGAAAAACTACTAAAGATCAAAATTAACATTAAAAGGTGTAAATTAAACTTTTTTTTGTGATTTTCCTTTTTATAAAATAATTTAATTAACTAATTTAAACTTTTTTTTTTGTGATTTTCCTTTTTATAAAATAATTTAATTAACTAATCCTAAAATGTTAAATTACATCGTAAATGAAAATGCATATATTTTGTATTTTCTATGAATTAAATAAATTAAACATGCACACAAAATGCGAACAAATAAAAAAATTATGCAATAATTCCTAAAAATCAAATAATTAAAAGTAAAATCCTAATTTTGGGAATTCTGTAGGAGTAATTCATGCGAGGCAAAAATCACGTGCTCACAGCTGCCCCTCTTTGCTCGGAGACACGAAGGGTTTTCGGGCCAAGACAAAATGAGCAATTGGTAGCTGGGACTACCAGGAAGCTGTGATTTCACTGTTGCTACTGCTTGCTGACCTCCTTATTACACCAAAAGAAAAATCAAAAGCTAAGCTAGCTAGGCCTATCATCTACGAGTTACAAGATTCCTATCTATAAATCTCTTGAAGCTTGATATTAAGTCATAACTGATTTTACTGCGGACTCCGATCCGAATCTTGATGCTCGTCGGTTGTAGGTGCTGGTTCTTTCTTCAGCTTTGGATCAAAGCAGGACATGCGAAGCTTGTGACTTTAATCGCATTCATGAGCAGTCTGCATCTTTGTCTGTTTTAGCATTTTGAATTCACTTCTTTTTGCTCTTTTTCTTCTTTTCTTTATTCTGGACTGAGGCTCATTCTTTCGGCCACCTCGGATCCTGTGCTTTGAGGTTGCTCAAACGCCAAAACAAACAAACGAGCGAAATTTTTCTTCCCCAATTTTCACTAGAAAAATTTCATGAGTTATTTGTGAAATAAATCTAAGTTACTTCTTTATTGAAAGCAATAAAAGTCAAGATTGTGTATCCTTGGGAATAGAGAATGCAATACCAATTGAGAAGATTTCCAGGTTATGTTGGAAAAATGACCGGGTTATGCCGGAAAAGAAGGAAAGGGTCCTCGGGTTATGCCGAGGAGGAAAGAAAAAAGGTCCTTGGGTTATGCCAAGGAGATCCACGGGTTATGCCGGGATAAAAGAAAAAAGGTCCTTGGGTTATGCCAGGGAGATCCACGGGTTATGCCGGGATAAAAGAAAAAAGGTCCTTGGGTTATGCAGGGAGGTCCACGGGTTATGGCGAGATAAAAGAAACAAGGTCATTGGGTTATGCCAGGGAGGTCCATGGGTTATGCCGCGATAAATGTAAAAAGGTCCTTGGGTTATGCCAAGGAGGTCCACGGGTTATGCCGGGATAAAAAGAGAAAAGTCCTTGGGTTATGCTAGGGAGGTCCACGGGTTATGCCGGGATAAAAGAAAAAGGTCCTTGGGTTATGCCAGGGAGGTCCACGGGTTACACCGCGATAAAAATAAAAAAGTTCCTTGGATTATGCCAGGGAGATCCACGGGTCATGCCGGGATAAAGAGAAAAAGGTCCTTGGGTTATGCTAGGGAGGTCCACGGGTTATGCCGGGATAAAGAGAAAAAGGTCCTTGGGTTATGCCAGGGAGGTCCACGGGTTATGCCGGGATAAAAGAAAAAAGGTCCTTGGGTTATGCTAGGGAGAAAAGGAAAAAGGTCCTCGGGTTATGTCGGGGAGGTCCACGGGTTGTGCCGAGGAAAAGGAAAAAAGGTCCTCGGGTTATACCAGGGAGGTCCACGGGTTATGCCGGGGAAATCTAGGGAATGGGGCCCTATGCTACCATGATTTTGAATTTTTCTTCCTTTTTTTTTCATTCTTCATTTCATTTTTTTTTCTTTTTTTAGTTTAAGAAAATGAGTAAAAATGCAGGAAAGAACTTGAAGGAGACTTCCCTTTTGGATTGATTATTGCTGCAGAGCTGTTTCTAGCCCTTGCGCAGTTTCTTTTGGTTGCACTTGATTCTTGCAAGGTTGCTTTGAATTGCACCCATTTCCTGTTTTCAAACAAAGAACAATTGTTAGTTTGAAACAGTGGTTGATTTTGTGGCCTTGATTGTTTCAATCACTTGATCTCGGCCCAACTCTTTTGGTGAGAACACCTTGCTGCTTGCTGGCTTTTCTGAAGATTGATCTCTTTCATAAACCGAGGGACCTCAACTTTCAAGATTTCTCATGACAGCTCGCCCATATGAGGCTTTGGCCTTTTCATTTTATTCTACCTCTAAGGGCTTTTGACTTCGGATTTCTTTTCCTTTTCCGTAACTTTGATTTCAGAGCATTAGCCATCATGGCCAGTCGGGATCGACTTGATGCACCCGCTGAGGCTGGGTACTTTTCTTTAGCTTTTGTTAGGCAGAACCTTGTAAAGCCAATCTTGCCATCTTTTCTTTGTATTAGTTTTGGAAACATAGTTAGACCGAAAGGGATTTAAGAAAAAGTAAACAAAAGGCAAGAAAATGAATTTAAAGAGAAGTGTCCCTTTCGAGGAGGAAGGAAGGACTTATTTGGGGTGCATGGACACTTCAATTGACATGACATGCTTCTTGGACTGGATTCCCGATCCGCACAGCCATCCTAACTTCTCATAAACTCATTGTGACCCATACTTCCAAACCGAGAAGCCTTGCCAGAACTTTAATGGTGGTGACCGGTGTTTTCTTTTCGATTGACAGTGCCCTTTGTGGGTTTTTGCCAATCGACATCTCTTATTTCTCTTCTCACCGTCGCCTGATAGTGCTCTTTACGAGTTTTTACTAACCAGGCTCTCTCATTTTCAATTTCTCTGCTCACCATCGCCTTATGGTGCCCGTAGGTTTTCACCAATAAGACTCTCTCATTTTGATTGTATTAGATCCAAGCAACTGTGTTCTCTAATTTCGACACCTTTGGCTGATTGATCAGAAGGACTTTGACAAGGTTCAGGTAAAAGAGAATTGGATCGCATTACAACTTTGGAACCGTTCAGGTGGGATCATCGCTGAACCATTATATCATCTGCCCCAGTTTCATTTTTTGGGGAAAACAGGATTTTTGTTTTGGTGTGACTGAACCCCGGAGAGAGGCTGCCTACGTATCCTTTCGGAATCAAGTCGAACGTAGTTCAGGGAAACATTTTGTTTTTGTTGTTCAACTGTTTTGTTTTCTTTTCTTTTTTCTTTCTTTTGTTTTGATTTTTTTTTTTCATTTTTTTCTTCACTTTTCCTTCTTTTTTTCAATAACACTTTCGGGTTCCAAAGAGGGTAGTCAAAGAAGAGTGACCGGCTCAAAGGATTTGCAAGAGGTGGATAATGTTTGGGTAGGGAGAATGAAAGCCTTCGTCATCCCAATCAGATAATGTCATTGCTGCAAAAAGCCTAAACATATTACCTTTTTACTGCATCCGCATTCACAGCTGCTTCAGGATCATTTCCTTCGACATCTCCCAAGTACAATGCTCCTCTTGGAAATATCTTTCTGATGATATACGAAACTTTCCAATTAGGAGCGAACTTTCCTTTCACTTCCTGGTGATGGGGAACAATGTGCCTTAACACGAGTTGTCCCACTTCGAAATTTCTGGGGCGCACTTTCTTGTTGTTAGCACGAGCCATTATTTGCAACTGCCCGCGGCAGACCCTAGCCATTCGCTTTTCATTAATCAGTGTCAACTATTCCATACGGGTCTTGACCCACACACTATCTTCAATTTCAGCTTCGACAATGATCCGGAGAGAGGGGATTTTAACTTTCGCAGGTATTACGGCTTCAGTGCCATAGACCAAGAGGTATGGGGTTGCTCCTACCGATATGCACACCATAGTGCGATATCCCAGTAATGCAAAAGGCAACTTTTCATGCCACTGCCTGGAGCTCTGAATCATCTTTCTCAAAATCTTCTTGATGTTCTTGTTTGCTGCTTCGACGGCACCATTGGCTTTAGGCCGATAAGGAGTAGAGTTCCTATGCGTTATTTTGAATTGTTCACATATCTCTTCCATCAAACGACTATTCAAGTTTGCATCATTATCTGTGATGATCATTGCAGGAATACCAAAATGGCAGATAAGATTGGAGTGCACGAAATCTACCACAACTTTCTTGGTGACAGATTTGAGAGTGATGGCTTCAAACCATTTTGTGAAATAGTCAATGGCGACCAGTATGAATTTGTGTCCATTTGAGGCTTTTGACTCAATTGGCCCAATGATGTCCATGCCCCAAGTAACAAATAGCCAAGATGCTGACATGGGATGCAGTTCTGTGGGGGTGCATGAATCAAATCACCATGCATCTGACACTGATGATACTTTCGAACAAAGCCAAAACAGTCTTTTTCCATGGTTATCCAGTAGTAGCCTGCTCGGAGGATTTTCTTTGCCAAAACACACTCGTTCATGTGGGGTTCGCACACTCCTACGTGTACTTCATGCATGATCCTTCCAGCTCTTAGGCATCAACACATCTTAACAAGTTGAGATCCGGGGTCCTTTTGTACAAGACATCACCACTTAAGAAGAAACCACTTGCGTGCCGTCTAATGGTTCTCTTTTGGTCTCCACTGGCTTAGGGTATTCTTTAGTTTTCAGAAATCTTTTGATATCATGTTACCATGGCTGAATATTTGGTTCTGCCTTAACTATATTACAGTAACCGTGCCTTTTCCTGATTTTGATTTCCAAGGGATCAATGTGGGCCTTCCCTGGGTAGGGCAACATCGAGGCTAAAGTAGCGAGTGTATCATCTAGTTCATTGTGACAATGAGGGATGTACCTGAACTCTATTGACTTGAATCGCTTGTTGAGATCTTCCACATGTTGCCGATAGGGAATAAGTTTAACATCTCGGGTTTCCCATTCTCCCCGGGCTTGCCGGATAATCATATCTGAGTCTCCCATGATCAACAACTCTTCGACGTCCTGGTCAATTTCCATGTTTATACCCATGATGCAGGCTTCATACTCGGCAGTATTGTTTGTGTAGAAAAACCAGAGCCGGGCTGTGGCTGGGTAATGCTGACCAGTATGTGAGATCAAGATCGCCCCAATTCCCACACCTTTTGCGTTTACCGCTCCATCAAAGAGCATCTTCCAAGCAGTAGTATCCTCAGATATTGCCTCGATTCAGTTTACCTCTTCATCCGGGAAGTAAGTGTTCAAAGGTTGGTATTTATCATCAACCGGGTTTTCAGCCAAATAATCTGCCAACGCCTGGGGTTTCATTGTCGTGCGAGTGACGTAGACTATGTCAAATTTAGTGAGCAGGATCTGCCACTTTGCTAACCTTCCCGTGGGCATTGGTTTCTGGAATATGTATTTCAAATGATCCAACCTGGTTATAAGGTAAGTGGTGTAGGCTTGCAGATAACGTCTCAGCTTCTGAGCGACCCAAGTTAAGGCACAACAGGTTCTTTCCAACAGAGTATACTTAGCTTCATAGCTGGTAAACTTCTTGCTCAGATAGTAGATTGCCTGCTCTTTCTTTCCGGTTACATCATGTTGCCCGAGGATACAACCAAAAAAGCTTTCCAAGACTGTCAGGTACAAGAATAGAGGCCTCCCTGGCTCCGGTGGGACCAAGACCGGTGGATTGGACAGATATTCTTTGATCTTATCAAAAGCTTCTTGACATTCATCCGTCCACTTGATTGCCGCATCTTTCTTTAGCAATTTGAATATGGGTTCACACGTGGATGTCAACTGAGCAATGAATCGGCTGATATAGTTTAATCTGCCCAACAAGCTCATCACATATTTCTTGATTTTCGGAGGAGGCAAATCCCGTATAGATTTTATCTTTGTTGGATCTAACTCAATACCTCTTCGGCTGACTATAAAGCCCAAAAGTTTGCCCGATGGGACTCCAAACGCACATTTGGCTGGGTTCAGCTTCAAATCATATTTGCGCAAACGCTCAAAGAATTTCCTCAGGTCCCGAATGTGATCATACTGGGTTTTGGACTTGATGATTACGTCGTCCACATACACCTCTATTTCTTGGTGCATTATATCATGGAAAATGGCAGTCATGGCCCTCATGTAGGTTGCCCCAGCATTCTTCATACCAAACGGCATGACCCTGTAACAGTATGTAACCCAAGGTATGGTAAAAGTTATTTTCTCTGCGTCTTCTTCATCCATCAACACCTGGTGGTATCCTGCGTAACAATCCACGAAGGACTGTATCTCATGTTTGGCGCAGTTATCAACAAAGATGTGGATGTTTGGCAAAGGAAAGTTATTCTTAGGGCTTGCCTTGTTTAAATCTCTGTAATCCACACACACTCGGGTCTTCCCATCTTTCTTCGGTACTAGAACAACATTGGCTAGCCATGTGGTGTACCGAACCACTCGGATCACCCCTGCTTTCAACTGTTTCGTGACTTTTTCTTTGATCTTGTCGCTGATGTCAGTTTTAAACTTTCTTTGCTTTTGATGGACAGTGGGATAATCGGGGTAAGTCGGCAACTTATGAACCACCAAATCGACACTCAGTCCCAGCATGTCATCATATGACCAAGCAAACACATCTTTGAACTCAAACAGGAGTGGATTAATGCATCCCAGGTTTTTCCATCTGTGTGAATGCTTATCTTGGTTTCCCTAATTTCTTCAGAACTTCCCAAGTTAACCGGCTCAGTATCATTTAAGTTCGGCTTAGGTTTATTCTTAAATTGTTCCAATTCTCGATTTATTTCCCTAAAAGCATCTTCTTCATTGTATTCCGGTTCTTGGTTCATTATTTCACAGTTAGACAGTGTGTTCGGATCTAGGCATGAAGTCCACAAGCATGTCATGTTATTTAAAGCCGCATTATTAGAACTGAAAGAAGAAATAAAAAATAACAAAATTAGAAGGAATAAAGATAATATATTTTCGTAAGACCCCTATATAAAATATATGGTCCAATTAATATTATAAATTAATAATTCTTTAAAATTTAAAAATATCTAAGATAATTTAGTGAAATGTGATGCTAGTATTTTTTATTTTTTCTTAAAATTTAATTCTAGTTAAAGTTCATCTCTATAGCTACACAAATATTTATGAATAATTTTAAATCACAAGTTTTAAAAATCTTCTTTTTTTTCTTAAATTTCATACCCAATCAAATAAGTTAAAGCAAATTGAAACGGGGGAAGATGGGAATATTACTCCTATGAGTTAGTTTATGTATTATTTTCAATATGGTAAAAGATGGAATAACTAAAAGCAGAATAATAACTAAACCTTGCATAACTAATTCTTATACTCTCTCCGGTTCACAATAAGTGACCAAATTGCTTTTTGATTTTAGTCCAAAATAAGTGTCCATTTATATAATCAAGAAAGAATTCAATTATTTTATACAAAATTACCCTTATATACATATCCCTAAAAAGTTTTCTTACTCCTCACATTAAATATTTAATTAAGGGTAATTTAGTCCTACTAAGTATTTTTGTATAGAATTTAGTATTTTCTTAATGGGCGTGCCAAAAACAAATTAGTCACTTATTATGAACCGAAAAAAATATTAGTTATTCATGCATAATTAATTTTTGCATTACTAATATATAAGTAATATATGTATAACTCTAACCAGCAACCAGACATCCCCTTAATTTTTGCATATTGTTTACTAAATCATGGTCAAATAATGTGGATTTAATTTTATTTTAATTTATGCAAAATATGGAGCGGGGTAAAAGTATTTACGGTTTGGTCATATCAATACACAATTTGTACCATGAGGCCTTTGTCTCACTAGATTATTACCACCATTTCCAAACTATAAGACTACACATAATTTATTCAGAAACAATACATCTGCCAAAACACCCCCTCCCATTTAAAACAAAAAATAAATATATAAAAAAATATGGAACGAAGGAAACAGAGAATCTACAAACAGCTACGATTCTGCAACCACTTTTGCCCCCCCTACCCATGCTTTTTACCTGTCTAAACAATCTGTACTCCTCCCACCATGTCAGCTTCCAGACAAATTATTAAAATATGAATACTACAATAAACTAAAGAACAAAAAAATATTCAAATATGGACCATTCTACTTAGATCTTTAAACCCCATATCATAATCTATAGCTTGAACCTCATAACAGTAATTCTGAAGCTATAAACAGTGACTGCTCTTTAAATGTTGCTTTCATGACTATTTCTACTACTAAAAATAATGCATGTAAAACAAAGTTTTCTATTTTTATGTTAAGTTCAATGCTTTGTTCTCTTGTTTGTCTAGCCCTTTCACTACTCTGCGTTGTGTTGTCTTCTTTTTTATTAAAGTTTATTGTCATTTTGTTGTTTGTCTTCTTTAATTTCTGTTCCTGATAATTCCTTCTGTTTCATTGGGTTTTAAGGAGTTTCCTTAGGATGCTTTTTTCTGTGCTTTTCTATTTTGTATATTTGTAATCTTTTGGATGTTTCAGATTACCTTTCCCTTTTCTGATTAGAATCTTTTTTGCCACGTGAATTCTTGATCTGATCAATATTGCATTTACCCTTTGCTTTTCAAATTTAGCTTTTTTTCTTGAATGCTTTTTCTTGATATTTGGTATTTTTCAGCTCATGAGGTAAAAGGGTACTAGTAAAGATTTAATCTTTTGGAAGAAGTGGAGCTAAAGTCAGATTCTTGGAGAGAAAAGTGTGAGAATTTTGAAATTTGCTGCTTTTTGGAGAAGATGTTGTGTGCTTGTTCAGGAGAGCAATTCAAATTTGATGAGCCAACACCACAGTCTCCAGAGTCATTGGCCACTAGGGATTTCTCAGCCAGTGGCCTTTCTTCTAGAACTGGAACAGTAGATTGGGATTCAAAACTTGAAGATGCTCAAGTTGATGAAGTTGAATCAACTTTAAAAGAGGCACTTTCCTTGAATTATGAGGTAATAGCCCTACACAAATCATCTACTTTTATTGACATATTAGACCTGATGTCTCTTAGTCTACCAGTAGCACTAGTGCTATTTTTGTATTTTTCTTATTCCTCATTTTTTATTATTACATGTTGTGTCATTTGCTCCTATTGCATTGTTGTTGCCATTGTTAGTTACCTGTTCTTTGAGCCGAAGTCTATCGGAAACAACAAGGTAGGTTTCACAAGGTAGGGGTAATGTTTGCATACACATTACCATCCCCAAATCCCACAACTAGATCACATTGGGTTTTTTGTTGTTGTTGTTGTTTTTGTATTGGAATGGAAGTATAGATGATTCATATAGCCAACTCAATCTGGTTTGGAATTGAGGGATAGATGATTGATTTTGCTCTTTTGTTGTTGGGCTGCAGGAAGCAAGAGCATTGCTGGGGAGACTAGAATACCAAAGAGGGAATTTTGATGCTGCCCTTCATGTGTTTCAGGGAATAGATATTAGAACCCTGTCCTCAAGAATGTCTAAGGCCATCGCAGAGAGAACGAGGCCCTTAAAACCGCGCTCCAAAAGTGATATTGTGCCTGCTGGTGTGATGTCGCTGCATTCAGTGAGTCTACTTCTTGAAGCAATTTTGCTCAAAGCAAAATCCTTAGAGGAGCTCAGCCGAATCAAAGGTAAAGTCATTGCTTCTGATGCTATTTGGTTGTACTATCTCTTTAGCAATAAAGTTTTATTAGATGAAAATATTTTGTCATATCTTAGTTCTATAGGCCATTATCGCATTTGCATGACCTGGTGTTTGATAAACGCTATGTTAATTGGTTGAAATAGGGTGTTGTCTACATTTTAGTGCTGATGTATTTGTATGGTTTAACTCCTTAGATGCTGCTAAGGAGTGCAAAATGATATTGGATGTTGTCGATTCAGCATTGCCGAATGGAATACCAGAGGGGATTTCTGAAGACTGTAAGTTGCTGGAGATGTTTCATAAAGCGCTTGAGTTACTTCCAAAGTTATGGATACAAGCAGGGTATTTGGACGAAGCTGTGCTTGCATATCGAAGAGCTATAGTCAAGCCATGGAATTTGGATTCCCAAAGATTGGCCTGTATACAAAAGGACTTAGCCGCCACTTTACTCTTTGGAGGGGTTGAAGTTGAGGTTCCTGCTCAATTTCAAGTGTGGGGTTCGACCACCCCCAAAAATAACTTGGAGGAAGCAATTCTCTTGTTGTTTGTACTCATGAGCAAAATGCTAAATGGTCAAATAGAATGGGACTCTGAAATAATGAATCATCTGACTTTTGCGCTGACAATTTCCGGCCACTCTATGTCTGTTGCAGATCATATTGAGCAGGTTTTACCAGGAATCTATACCCGAGCAGAGAGATGGTATCTTCTTGCGCTTTGTTACAGTGCTGCAGGTCAGAATGATACAGCGTTGAATCTTGTCAAGAAAATTTCTGGATGTTCAGAAGCCAACCAAGAACCTCATATTCCGTCTCTCTTGTTGGGAGCAAAGCTGTGTTCTCAGGATCTGCAGCAAGCCCATAAGGGGGTAAATTTTGCTCGTGCAGCACTTAACTTGGCGAAAAATCAGAACGAACATTTCCTTGTCCAGGCTCATAAACTTCTTGGGATATGCTATGGAAATGCTGCAAGAGTTTCCATTTCAGATTTTGAAAGAAATTTCTGCCAAAGAGAAGCATTGGCTGCTTTAAACTCCGCTTTTGCAACTTGCAAGAAGGATCCAGAAATTTTGTTTAGTCTAGGATTGGAAAATGCCATCCAAAGAAATTTGACTCCAGCTTTTAATAATGGAATGCGGTACTCAGAAATGGTGGCTGGAAGCACGACGAGAGCTTGGAAATTGTTGGCTTTAGTTGTTTCTGCAGAACAAAGATTCAAAGATGCGGAAGCCATAGTTGATCTTGCTTTCGATGAGACTGGAAAGATTGACCAGATGGAATATCTCAGATTAAAAGCTGTCCTGCAAATAGCTCAACAACAGCCCAAGCAAGCCATAGAGACGTACAGGATTCTGCTGGCTTTGATTCAAGCACAAAAGGAATCCACAACAGACGATGAGGTACACACCATGTTTCTAACATCTTCCTCTAAAGACATTTGAGAATTCAATTCTCCTACATCAGTAGAGGATTGAAATCATTTCTCTTTACATAGCAAAGTTTCAATTCGAATAGGTTATTTTTCTGATTATCTGATGCATGAATCCACATAATTGCAAGTGCAGAGCAATTCTGGGAAGGAGATTGGTGACCTTAGTTTCTTTGTTTGGTTCAGGTAACATCTCAGAGAAGATTGGAAGTTGAAGCATGGCTTGATTTATCAAGGTTATACACAGATCTCGAGTCATGGTGTGATGCCGAAATATGTTTAAACAAAGCCAAAGCAATTCAATTTTACTGCCCTCGGAATTGGCATGCAACAGGTCTAACATAATTCTGCAAGAAAATATGAAGTTTAGATGTATTCCCTGTCACTTTCTTATCAGTAACTAACCATGATTCGTTGAATAAATATAGGTGCGCTATTTCAAGCCAAAGGAAGAGATAAGGAAGCACTTGTTGCATTCTCAATTTCTCTATCAATAGAACCAGATTATATCCCCAGTATTGTTTCTACAGCTCAAGTGCTTATGAAGATGGGAGACGACACAGTCCCTATTGCGAGAAGCTTTTTAATGAATGCTCTGCGATTAGAACCCACAAATCATGATGCATGGTTTAACCTTGGAATGCTAGCAAAGATGGAAGGCTCACTACAGCAAGCAGCAGATTTTTTCCAAGCTGCACATGAGTTGAAGCTTTCTGCTCCAGTTCAAAGTTTTGTCTGATAAAGAGTACTAATTTAAGGCAGAACACAAAAACTTGACTATAGCCTCCATCCAGTATCAGTAAAGCAATCTAGACAAATAGCGAAAGCAAAGAGTGAAGCAACCCAAGAGAGCTCTATAATCTAGTTCTATAGAGTTCTGATAACGAATGGAATAGTATCTAACGATGTTAATATCGCCACAAATTAATGGACAGGCCTTGGTACCTTGATCTCCAATTCTGCATAGTAGTACTATCACATGCCTTATTTTGCATCAGTGTATATATAACAATTGGTAGGTGTAATGTCTACGTACACACTACTCTCCCATAACCCCACATGTGGGATTACACTGGGTTTTTTGTTGTTGTTGTATATAACAATTGGAGAACATTTTTGTGCTGGTTTTTGGACCTATTACTCAACTGGATTCACATGATATCTGAATCTCACAGTTCTTTTGCTTCAGTTCACACCCAAAGCACTAAACATTTCTAGTGCAAGTACTTCTTGGCAAATGAAGAGAAAAAGATATACTTTATCTCTCTTATTCTGTGTTTTTCCACCCTTCTATTTGTATTTTCAGGACAAATTTTTCATCAACCTTCACTTGAATAAATAAAATAGAACAATATCTTACTGCAAATTTTAGAGAAAACACTTGAATGTACAGGATGAACAAGTATATCCCAACGTTCATTAAATATTTATACAAGCAAAACTGATCGTGTTAATTTTTGTAATGACTGAGAAATTTCCGGGATCACAGTACAAAATTTGGTGGATAATAAGTCTGTTAATGCTAATTTGTATGTTTACTTTTACTGTACGTAGAGAATGTGAAATGTTTTGCGCATCGAAGTGCATGTATACTTTACCCGTATCATGTAAAGTCATTGACTTCTCTATTTATCTTCTTAGCTTGATAACTAGTTTCGTGAACTCCTAATATCATCAACTCCCAACTACTTCCATTCCTTAATGTCTTCAAGTTAATTGTTGATCTAAAATGTTAAATAAACAAAAAGAAAGACAAAGCACAGAGAAATAGAAATAGAGAATAGAACGTCTTTATTGCATTGGAAAGCATTTTAAATATTAGCAAATGCCTAATGAAAAACGCTAAAAAAAAGGATAAAAGCGCCTACTTAAAAATTTGATGCACTTGAACATAATATTTGACCTTTAAAAGATTTTTATAAAAAAAAAAATTATCATTCGTTATCTTTTTCCTTTTACTACTACCTCCGTTCCAATTTATGTGAACCTGTTTGACTGGACACGGAGTTTAAGAAGATTTTTGAAATTTATGGTCCTAAACAACTCAAAAAGGGTCCCAGAGTATTTGTGTGGTTGTAAAAACTTTTCATTAATAAAATTATAAATTTAAGCTAAATTGTTACCAAATTTAGAAATCATTCTTTTTGAAACGGACAAAAAAATAAATAGGTTCAAAACAGTTATAAAATTTGAGCTTATTTGAATTTTGGCTCTACACCGCCTAACGTCATCGTATCATTTTATGACTTTGACCTTAGATTTAGAAGTACAAAGCGCATAGCCTCAAGTCCAACTCAAAATATCTCCAAGTCTCAGCTGAGCTGACCGGAGACCATGAGCAATAAACCGTTGAACACTCTCCGGCCAATCGAAACCCTAGAACTGGAAAGCGGACTCTCTCTCGTCCCACGTATTAAGCTTCTCTTAACAATCTACCGCGCCGACAAGTCTGTTTCTCCGATCGACGAATGGAATTTCAAGCGATCACTGATCGATTACATAAAGTCCTCATTCTCCATCACTGTTCCCGAAGAAGACCTCGAAATCCGGAAATTCAAAGACCTCAACAAGCGCAAGCGTGAGGAACCGGTGGCTCGTGGCCGCCTTTTTGTTCATGACTTAGGGTTTCTGTTGAAGGTGATTGGTGAAACTGAGGATGATGTGGAGAGAGCTGATACGAAGTTTCTGGAATGGAGGAGAGGGTTTGTGGAAAAGTTGGATGGAATTGAGTTGAGTTTGGAAGGTACTAAGTTTAAACTGGATATAGCTGTGCCGGTGTCTGATGATTTTGGAGGAATGCGCAAGGAGTGGGAAGAGATTATTGCTTTTGGTGCTCGTGGTTAGTAAATATTTTGTATTTTATAGTATTTTGGATATAATGCAGCTGAATTACTAATGTCGGTACACTTACTTTATGTTTAGTTTTTGTTTAGAGATTTGCTTGTTAAAAGAAAATGTAGAAACCCTTTGAAAGAATCAATGGAGCAGAACGAATTGTGAGAGATTCATATAGTTGACCAAATTGTTTGGGCTGAAGCACAGTAGTAGCTTTTGTTATGGTGCAGCTGAATGCAGCTATAACATTCTGTGTGCTGTGAATTCTATTGTCGCATTATCACTGCACCCCACCCCTGTTTTATATGTTCAATTGTTTGGAGAAGAGTTGTTTATTGATGTATGCTTACTTGTTCTAGTAGCCGGAGAACAAAAAGCAAGAATAGTGAAGAAACTCGGTTGTATTCATTTTAAATAAGAAGAATAATAGTCTGTTTTCACTGGTCTATGACTTTTCTACAATGTAGAAGTCATCTGCCTGAAAAGTGATCAATGAAATGTGAGAGTTAGATAGGAAAATCTGGATATTAATTTGAAATGAGGAGCTAGAAAAAATACATGCTAAAGTAGAAGACTTTTAAGTTATGTGGTGTAAATGGTAGACCATATGTTTCTGAAGCTGTGCATGGAGGGTAAGAAGCTGAAACTGCTAACAACATGAGCTCCCTCAGCCTAATACTTTCAAAGCTTCTGGACGGGTTTTTATTTTGACCAAGCTCAGAATACTTGGTGGTCCTCACTAAATTGTTGGTGTAATCATGCCTGCGTGACATGACACGGCAATGTAAATGATCCATGCTTTTTTACCAGGTTGGTTCCTTGAAATGATTGTGTCTCCAATTTTCTTCTTTACAGGATATCAGAGGAGTGGAAGGATGCAGCCAGATACAATCGTGTTGAAAGGTATGCCATCACGATGGTTCGCAGAGACGAGGGTCTCATCCAAGCCCTCAATGCTGGTTACTCACACAATATTTTCTGCGCTTGGAAAGATAAGGTGTGTGCTGTTCCTTGTTTCTTATTATTTATTTGACTGTTTACCAAAGAAAAATTGTTATCTATATGACTACTTGTTTGAAATTTTGAAATATTGGTTATCACTCTTATTGGAAGTCATCGCTTCTCACTTACAATGAGCAATATGAAGCAAGGGTTTATCACTTTATGGGTGAAGGCCATGCATTTTTTAGAAGCGTGTGCTTCACTTCTCTTTTTGCTTTAAGCCTCATCTACCGTGTCGCTCTTTTGCGCTTTTCACTTTTAAAAACATCGTTGGTTATGAAGTTGATTGCTGTCTATTAGTACTTGCAGCTGCTTCCTGTATATTCGCGCACTTAACGTGTCAAGTGCTTTTTATACCATTTCTTAGGAGAGTTCTAACCAGCAACATAGATTCCTAACAAAAGTTTTGGAAAGATTTTTATTCATAGATAGTGGTACCTATCAAAATTTGTTAACAATCAAGTCTTAAATCTCAACTGCATGATAAGAAAGCAGTTGTGCAGATAGAGACTACGTGTTGTAGAGAGCTGGAGACTACCTTATTATGTGCTCTCTACTCCCTTTTTTCCTTTCTCTTGAGAAGGTATATTATGCCCTTATTTATCTTCAGTTGCATGGAGACTACCTTATTATGTGCTCTCTACTCCCTTTTTTCCTTTCTCTTGAGAAGGTATATTATGCCCTTATTTATCTTCAGTTGCACTTATCCACGAAAAGATGGGAAAGGAAAGAAACTGGCTGGTCTTTCATCGTTGCTTTCCAGATTTTAGCTCTTAAGCTTATCGTGTACTTGTACACATATTTTATTGGGTAATGCTATCTTCCTTTATTTTGCTTATCTCATCTTTTTCTTGGATAGGAATCTTCATGTTGCTGAGGATAATAGTATAGGTGAAGATGCAGATGAAGGAGACATTGTTTCTGGTCTTCATTGTAAGATTGTAGTGCGGTTTGAGAAGCACAATGACTTCTGTGACGCCTTGAAGGTTTTGTGTGGTCGCTCATTGCAAAAGGTATATTTGTTGGAACATCAGTCTATTGTTTTAACTTTTTCTTATAGTTAGCACCCCTTGGCACTCTGAAGGGAAGCAGTTGCTCTGCCAAAATTGAAAGAAATGAATTGTTTTTTTTACATATGTGAAAAGAAGAAAAATTTGAGGTGTGTCTACATCGTAATTGATGCTCTGTTGAAACATATTGGAGAAATGTACTTTATAGATTTAGTCTTTCTCATCTTCTTTAGCACACAAAGACGTTTATGAATGTAATATCTAACATGTGCTCGGATATATGTATAAGCAATTAGGCATTACTCAACTACTGCTTTAGTAAGTTTTTCATCAAAAAGCATAACACTTTAATGAGTGTTACAAAATTTTGCCGTTCCCTCTGTCTGATTTTATGTGACACACTTTCCTTTTTAGTCTTTCCCAAAAAGAATGATATTTTTCTATACGTAGGGACAATCTAACTTTAAACATCTCATTTTACCCTTAAAGACATGATTTTATAGCCACAAAGTGTCTATGGCATATTTTAGATCACAACTTTCTTTTTTAAACTCCATGCTCAATCAAACGTCTTGATATAAAAAATGGGACAGATGAATACTTTTGCTTGTGCATATGCATTCGTATTCGTAGTTAACAATCCTTGATGGTGTTGTTGCTCAACCGCCAAAGTAGATCTTATGTACTCCAATTGTAATGACTCATTCTGCTGATTCTTCAATGAAATTGATTTTCATTTGATGCTATTGTTTTTTGGTTAATCAAGTGATTGATAATTGTGCAGCAAGGATCACGACTCAGAGCTGATTATGACGTGACTTGGGATAAGGTTGGATTCTTCCAAGATGCTAGACATCAAATAGAAGAAAGAAAGAGAATGCCAGCAAGAGGAGTGGAAGAAAGAGATGAAGTTCATAGACATCACTCGCGAGTCTCTCAATTTAGTTCTGAGGAAGGACGGCGAAAGAGATTCAAGGTCTAAAGGAAACACTTTTAGATACATATCCTTCAATTCCTATTTGTTACTATAACAACTGTTATTTATTTCTTCTCTGCCTCTTGCTCTTTTCCAAATGTGGCAGAATTGAAAAAGTAATTAAAGTGGCACATCAATTTAGGTAGAAGATTAGATTGAATAAACCTCTTGTTGAATTGCAGGAATAGGGGCAGGTCCTTTATGTTTACCTCTGGAGAATTCCCCTGATCTAAGCAGAGACCTGAAGATGATTTGTAGTTTTTAAAGGGCCGAGACATGATAAATTATCTGATTCTATTATGTGGCTCCATTTTAACAGGTAAATTTTCCTTCTACAGAGTCCAAGCTGTACCTTCTCCTGAATTAAACACTGTGGTCAACTTAATTTATTCTTCGAAAAAGCTCTCAAGCAATTGGCAACTTCTCAAGCAAATGGCAACCCACATGCCCGTCCCTCTTTCTTTGCTATGAACAAGTCAATGCGTTATAATTCTACAGACTTCTGCTGCGCTGCCACCTTAAAAGGAAAAAAAGAAAAGAGCAGGAGAAATGAATGAACTTATATAATAAGTGAAAAACTGTGCTCAATGAAGTGGATACACTAAACTAATTTATCGGAAGCTGTTGAAAAGTGAAATAGAAGGTAGGAGTTGCTAATGTATGGAAGCCGGTGAAGAAAAAATCACACTTAGAATAGAGACTAATTCCATTGTGTCAAATCTAAGAGAGAGGGATCTTACATGCTAGAGAAGAAAGATCTAGAAAGGAATAACATAGTTTGAGTCTCTAGTCTTACTAACTCTAGAAAGCTCAAGATCCAACTCCATTTGGCAGTAGTCTTACCATTGTGATTCTGTGAAAAGAATTAAGAGTATGTTCGCTCTTGGAGTTGCATTTATCATAATACTTTATACTAGCATGTATGGCCAACATTTTTCTCAAAAAGATTTTTTCCATTAGTACTTTTGGTGCGAAACAGTTTGTGTTTGGTTAATTAATTTTAAAAGCACTTTTGAGCAGTAAGTAGTGTTTGGCCAAAAGTGCTTTTGCTTTTTAAAAACTGCTTATGCTTCTACTAAAAATCACTTTTGTTTTTCTTCTAAAAGCTTGGCCAAACACTTCAACTTTGAAAAAAAAGTAGTTTTGGATTTGGAGAAGCTTGGCCAAACAGGCTACAAGTGAGGTCAAGTAGAAGTTAATGGAGTAACATTAATTGGGTTTATGGGCTCCATGGGCATATGAGGCATTTTAACCTTATCTTCCCTGCTCAATTTCAACACTTTAATCCATTGACGGACTATGCTTATTGAACAACATTATTAGAGGATAGGTTCAGCTAATTTCTTTCTTGTTGGCTCAACAAGAAGTCGCCAAGTGTATAGTCAACCATATGTCTTCTTTATACGTGCTGGTGAGAGACTCGAGTAACTTTTATTAGTACTCTCTGTTTTGGAAACTCCAGTTCACACCACTTGTTTAGCTGACCTTTCCACCAAGGATAAATGTTAGAAGGAATTTGCTCCGGTTAAGATCCCTTTTTTTTCTAGAGTTCTGTAGTAAAAGAAATATATAGAATTAAAGTAGTAAGTTTACAAAATAACTTTTAAAAATTAACTTCTATCAAGTTTTACTAAAATTAGCAATCTGTTTATTAAAATGTGGAATCAATGTGGTTGATTTTGAATTTCTTTTTTCTGATTGGATTGCTAACTTTGAAGTTGTAGAGTAAAGCTTGATAGAAGTTAATTCTAAAAAATTATTTTGTAAACTTGCTATCCAATTCTATAAATTTCGGAGGGCTAGACGTTGTGCTTCACAAACTTAGTGTCACTGAAAGGGTCCTAAAAATGGCTGTTCTTCAGTTAAGCGACTTGACTTGGAAGCCCAAGATCCAATGTTCTTAGCAGTACACAGCTTGAAGTCAAGTCTTGACCCGATTCCTTTGACAAACTTACGTTTCTGTCATTGTGCATCTTATTCAACTTCTGCCTGCTGTTGCTGCTCTTGTTATCTTTATGCATTGTGTTAGATGAGAAGGTCAATTTAATGCTGACCCTTTACAGAGCATCTTTATTTGCTTCTTGTTCTGGTTTAATTCGGTATGGTGCGTACTGTTCCCCAAAGGCTAAGATAAGAACAAATCGCTCTTTATGTTGTTTCCAAAGTTGTGGAGTACTGGCAACGCCTTTGCATATCATTTTCAGTTTAGAATGTTGTTGACAACAATATTTACCAGTCTACCTGATTGACTGGTTAGATAGTTTATCACAATTGGCTAAGTTGATTGGGCGATTATCACCTGCTATTAACCTGCTAGTGAAATGCAGTGTTTATCACAATCATACTATATCTCAGAACTGCTTGCATCCGGCTAATAAATACGTACACTTTATTATCATAAACTGCCAAACTCATTTGGCCCTTTTTCTTTTTGGGGTTGGGAGGTTGGGGGGTTATTCTAAAGAATAGAATTGAGGCTTAAGGCTATCCACAACCTTTCTTAGATAATGACGCATTGATGTTGTCTGCAATTGCGACTGTCCAAAATTTCTGGTGTAGCCCCTCCCCAACCTAACACATCTAACCAATATTTCTGATTGGAAATTCCTAGCTCCTTTAATATAATTGTTGTGATCCATTTTGTTTATGCAGTCCCCCTACTCTAACCAACCCCTAATTGGCTACCCAGTTACATATTGTTTACACAGGCTATGCTTTAAAAAAATATGTGAGAAAGCCCATCATTATTTAATTTTTTTTGGCAGGATCCTTGTGTGTTTTAGCAAACTGATCTTTCCACGCAAAACTACGATCAGTACAAGTACTGAATTCTCTAAAGCATGCTTAGTTCCTTCACGAAGCAAAATATGTCATTATTCTCTGAATGGAAACGAAGTATATTTCATAATCTTTAAGTCATTTTCATTTCATTAGTATTCCTCATTTTTTTTCTTTTCTAATTCGTCAACCAATCGACTTTAATTGAAACACTAATAGTTAGTGTATGCTGCGAACACGTGCGAGGAAGAAATGCAACTGCCTGTGGAAATTTAAATATTTTTGGCACTATATAATGAAAAGAAACATGATGTGATCTTCGAACAGAAGTTTAGGCCGCCAAGCTAATAAAAACTGCAAGATGTGGACAACAATTAAACACCAAAAAAAGGGGACCCATATCGGATTATAAACAGTAATGCAGATTTATTAGTGAAAATGAAAATCAAGTCTGGTGGCCGCTTACATCAAAAGCTGAGATATTCCATATATGCCAAATAGCAATCATCTGTTGTTGAAATTCAGAAATTTTGTGACGATCACAGAAATTTTCTAAATGACATTGGATAAATGTCATTTAGAAAGGTGTGCGCACTTCATGGTCCAAGGTCTGATAATCATATAAGAGACTTGGCCAATCAGAAAGATTTTATACTCTGTTATCTTGTCAAAGGTCTTTTATTTAATATTACATTATCCATTGGTTCTATTAATTTTTCATGTAGTTACTATTCACTAGAACTAGAAAGTGATATTGGGATGTAATTTTCCTACTCATTGTACTATAATAATTATTCTAACGAAAAGGGTACAGAATGAAAGGGATGGAAAGGTGATGTAAATGTGCAACCCACCAGGATTAGTCTATTGGAATTTAGGAAAGGGATTTTTTCCTATCTATACCATATATGAAACTTTATTACTAAAAATATGTATATTTTTATTATTACCCGTTATGTTTATATTTTTCCTACAAAATTTATACCATTCATTAAATACCCAATATTAAGAGCTGATTTCTTCCAATTTAGGTGCCTACAAATCTGGGATAAATATTTGAATTATTTATTCCTTTCAAATTAGGCGCCTGAAAATTTGGGACTAAATATTTTTTCATATTCACATCAGATTTGTTTCCTCCTTTTTCTGCCGGCTTCTATTTCCTCATTTTTCACGTATTTCTGTTTCTCCAATTCCATTCCCATTTGAAGAATGACTCGAGAATGTGCAAAGAAGATACAGATGCTACTAGCGCCACAAACAAGAAGCTTGAAATAGTAATGAATAAAATGATATATATGCAACAGGGCACTTCTAGGTTAACAGAAAACAACAGGGACGTTGCAACAGTGAGTAGATTTGAAGCTGGAAGAATAGAAAAATATATTGGTGAAATGAAACTATCTAAGTTAAACATCTGCTTCCAAATACAAAAAAATATTGACTACAAAATTTTCTCCTAATCTACAAATTTTCTACAAATAAAATACAAATCAGTTTACGTATGTATAAAGCAGTATTGTTTTGAAGTGTATCCACAAAATTACTACATTTATACTACAATTACACTACAATCTATGTTGAAAAAAGATGTTGACTACAAAATTTTCTCGTTATCTACAAAATTTCTACAAATAAACTACAAATCAGTTTAAGTATTGTATAAAGTTGTACTGTTTTAAGAGTATCTATAAAATTACTACATTTATACTACAATTAAACTATAATCTATGTTGAAAAAAAATATTGACTACAAAATTTTCTCTTCATCTACAAAAAAATTACAAACAAACTACAAATCAGTTTAAATATTGTATAAAGTTGTATTATTTTTAAGGGTATCTACAAAATTATTACATTTATATTACAATTAAACTACAATCTTATGTGAAAAAAATGTGTGACAACAAAATTTGCTCTTCATCTACAAAATTTCTACAAAAAACTACAATTAAACTTCCTTCACATGGCAACCGACCTCTGCCCTAACAACGATCTTTACGAGAGAGTTTCCACTGGGCCGTTATCCGAACGCGCCTCCGCTAACATTCTGGCCCAATTAATTTCCACGATTAATCACTGCCACAAGGTGGGGGTGGCTCATCGTGATATTAAGCCGGATAATATCCTTTTTGATTCGCAGGACAGGTTAAAATTGGTTGATTTTGGATCTGCAGAGTGGTTTATTGGGTGTGAGGGTGGATTGATGAGTGGGGTGGTGGGTATGCCGTATTACGTGGCGCCGGAGATTTTAACGGGGAAAGAACACAATGAGAAAGTTGATGTGTGGAGTGCCTGTGTTATTTTGTATATTATGCTTTCTGGGGTTCCTCTACTTTACGGTGAAATGGGAGGGGAAAACGGGATGGTCAGATATTAGGAATTAGGGGGAGAGAGAAACGTGGGATATATGAACACGTAAAAAATTACCAATTAATTATACCTCTAAATTAATTATGGTATATAAATAATAATTTGGTATGCTGAAATGTAATTAACTCAAATCTTAAATATTGAGGATAATAAGGTTTCATATGTGGTATATGAAAGTAAAAACTCCTTTATGAAAATGTATTGACCCAACTGCTGCTTATTTTACTGAATTATATACCCTTTAAGGAGAAAAATCACAAAGAAATAAGAACGACTTTATGTGGATAATTATCTTTGAATCTCTCAATAAAAACAAAGTCAAGGAGGAAGCAGGTAAATGACATCGTTTTTATGGAATTTATTAATTGCTAGTGGTTACTACAACTAATAATGATGTGATTTTTGTCAATACTGCCTAATCTCAGTTTGATATGTTCCTCAAATATACACCCAATCTTATTTACATTCCGCATTTCGCATAATTTCAATGAGTAATTCAAAGAAACATAGCTGCTTTTCTGATCTAAAATGGCAACAACGTTATTTAATGAATTTGTAATGTTTACATAATTAAATCAACGTCCTTCATCTTTGATTATTGGATTAAGAATTGGTGCTTTTCATTCATTAAGACTAAATAAACAAAGTAGTCTGTTTGTCGAATTCAAGATAATCTACAAAGAAAACATAGTTCTTTATCATTTTTTATTTAAAGGAAATCAGAACGTTCCAAAATTCCCTGAGGAAGAGGAATTATTTCCTTTTTTCTAATTGTCAAAACCATCTTGAACACGGCAGTTAAGCATAGGGGTGGCAAATGGGCGGGTTGGGCTGAATTTGGGCGGGTCAAGATGGGTTAGGTCTATAAATGGGTCATTGCCCAACGCAACCCAAAGTGTATTTGGGTTAAGATGGGCTGGGTCAAGATGGGCTAAACAATGAGTCATAACCCAACCCACCCAACTTGACCCATATTTTAGAACTATGTTCATCTTGTATAAAAAAAAAACTTTACTTTAAAATATGTAAATTGACAAATATTTTATGGGTGGGGTGGGGGGATGGTGCAGAAAAACGAAAAAATATAAAACAGAAAATTGATATTATAAAAAAAAAGAAA
>MU757306.1:178387-215314 GCA_026770625.1 Nicotiana glauca | reverse complement strand
AGGGTGGGTGATGTAGAAAAATAAAATAATAAAAAATTAAAAATACAACAAAAAAAAGTGAATTTTTTAGGGGTTTTGCGCGGGGTGGGGTGGGGGTGTAGGAGTAGGGTGAGGTAGGGTGGGGTGGGTGAGTGAGTGATGCAGAAAAACAAAAGAACAGAAAATTAAAAATATAAAAAATAAAAAAATTGGAGCAACTAAGTAAATTTCTAGATAAGTTAGGTTGAGATATTTTGTTTTGGATGAGTTTCATGGTTTGTATTTGGGCAGTTAAATAGATCGGAATGGGCTATAAAAAAATGTAATAGGTTAACTTGGGTTCAATCCAAATTGACCCATGAGCTAAAATGTTTGTAGTCCAACTCATTAATCTCTGAGATAGTTGGGCGGCTTAGATGAGTTTGGGCTCAAATTGCCACCCCTAGTTAAGCATTTGTTTTAAAATAATTGAGAAATTTCCAAAAGCCGCTTGATTGTACATTCAAGAGATAAATAATACATTTAATGTTTTAATTCGTTAATACGGTTGATTACAATTCAGATGAACCAACATAACTTGGTAATAAGCATAGTCCTAATTCTGAAGGAATTAAAGTTGAAATTTAAGGCTAACCACATCCTTTATGAGATAATGATGCACTGATGTTGTGTGGCAATTGCCATTGTCCAAAATTTCAAGTTTAGCTGTCTCCAACCTAATACCTCTAACCAATACTCTGTTGTGATCGAATTTTTTTAGCTCCTTTAATATATTTGTTCTGATCCATTTGGTTTATGTAGTCAGGCTACTCAAACCCAAGGGAGGATCAATTAAATTAATGTCCTAAAACTAAATTTTAATAAGAGATCTTAAATTTTCTTAGTAAAATTAATACACAGACACATAAATATAGGAATATTCTGGAGAGCATGCTTAGTTCCTCCACGAAACAAAATATGTCAATATTTCTCAGAATGGAAACGAAGTATACTTCATAATCATTTAGTCCTTTTCACTTCATTTATTAATTAATATATCTCCTTTGTTTTCTAACTCATCAACCAATCGACTTTGATTGAAACACTAATAGTAAGTGCACCACAAAGACGTGCGAGGAAGAAATGAATTTTAGGCTGCCAAGCCTAATGAAAACCTTAAGATGTGGACGAGAATTAAGCACCAAAAAATGATATCCAGAAAGGATTATAAACAGTAATTGCGGATTTATTAGTGATCGGATATTATATACATTGCCTAAATCAGATACACGCTCTGTTATCTTGTCAAAGGTCTTCGATTTAATATTACAATGCCTAAAACAATTTGCGTTTATCCATTGGTTTTCTTAATTTTTCATGTAGTTACTCTCCACTAGAAATTAAAGTGATATAATTCTCATACTCACGGTAATATAATAATACTTGTAACCAAGATGGTACAAAATGTTCTTTTCGCACTTCTATTCAGCTCTATGAAGTCTGGACTGTTCTGTAGGCATAAACTTTAATTCATACTAGGATCTTGAACATGATAATCTTATATATAATCGTCATAGAAAATATACCTGAAGCGAAGTCCATTATCTTGAAGCGGAAGCGTTAATTGAAATTGATTTCTCGCCCCTTGCCCTAGCTTTCGTTACCGCCGACTTTAGTGATGGAAGAGAGGAAAAGAATACGGTAAACCTAATGGGTGGGGAGATGACCAATTTATAGAGGTTCTTATTTAATCCGGTACGACCATCAAGTAACCGATCGGACGGATGAGATTTGCTCATTAAATAAATATTAATTATGGGCCTAATCTTATTGGGCCACATATAACGTAGGAAATAACTTACATTCTCCCACTTGGCCCAATAATCACATAATATTAATATTTAATATATGAGCATTAGTTGTGCATAAACAAATCTCTTCTATAATGTCCATCATAAATACCATAATACAATAAACTACTAAATGTGAGTTATGGCGGTTATATATAATTTGTCTACATACACCTTTCCATATACTACAACATTAGCAACTCATTATACCAGGTTCATAAGCTATAAAATATTATGGTACACAATAATATCTCCTTGAGACTTATCCTGTAATATCTCAAAACAATAATGTGCACACCATTATGAGAAATAGGAAATCATTAATATATATCAGAAACATATAAATGAGTTCAGAGTGTCAAAACATCATAAACACATCAATCATAAATACAGCCAAGACCCATTCTATGTACATGTTCTTTAAATATCTTTGATTGTAAACCTTTCGTTAACGGATCTGCAATCATGATCTGTTCTAATATGCTCAAGTGACACTCTTTGTTTCTGAACTTCCTCCTTGACGGTAAAGCACTTTAATTCCATATGTTTGGCACCTTTGGAGTACTTATCATTCTTGAAGAAGAATACTGCTGCAGAATGATCACAGTAAATTTTCAACGGCTTGGTAATGGTGTCGACAACCCCAAGTCCTGAAATAAAGTTTCGCAGCCATAATGCATGAATTGTGGCCTCAAAACATGCCACAAATTCTGCTTCCATCGTGGATGTAGCAATGGCAGACTGTTTGACACTCTTCCACGATATTGCTCCTTCAGCTAATTGGAACAAATAACCAAACGTGGATTTTCTAGTGTCAGTACATCCAGCGAAATCTGAATCCGAGTATCCAACAACTTCCAAATGCTTGGATCTCCTATACATGAGCATGTAATCCTTCGTTCCTTTTAAGTACCTCAAAACTTTCTTTGCAGCTTTCCAGTAATCAATTCCTGGGTTACTCTGACATCTTCCTAACATTCCGACCGCAAAGCTAATATCTGGTCTTGTGCAAGTCTGAGCATACATCAGACTACCAACAATAGAAGAGTAAGGAATTGATTCCATTTCTTTTCGCTTTACATCGTTCTTAGGACATTGCATGAGACTAAATTTGTCCTCTTTTTGAATTGGAACAATTCCTGCTGAACAATTGTTCATATTGAATCTCTATAGAATTCTATCGATATAGCCTTTCGGAGACAATCCTAATAATCCTTGTGATTTATCACGGAATATTTCTATTCCTATCACATAGGATGTTTTACCCATACCTTTCATTTCAAAATTCTTAGAGAGAAAATCCTTAGTCTCAGGCAATATGCCTAAATCATTAGCAGCAAGTAGAATATCATCAACGTATAGGACTAAAAATATAAACTTGCTCCCACTGATCTTTTGGTATATACACCGATTAACGGTATTTTCCACAAATCCAAAAGATGTTATGATATCATTAAACTTTATACACCATTGTCGTGAGGCTTGTTTAAGTCCACATATTGACTTCTTCAGTTTACACACCATTTGACCCTTTCCTTTAGTTTTGAAATCCTCTGGTTGGTCCATATACACTTTCTCCTCGAGATCTCCATTAAGAAAGGCAGTTTTAACATCCATTTGGTGTAACTCTAAATCGTAATGAGCCACCAAAGCCATAATAATTCTTAACGAGTCTTTCTTTGAGATCGGTGAAAAGGTCTCTTTATAATCAATGCCTCCTTTCTGAGTATAACCCTTGGCAACAAGTCTGGCTTTGTATCTCTCAATATTGCCATTTGAATCGCACTTGGTCTTAAAGACCCATCTACACCCGATTCTTTGAGAACTTTCTGGCAATTCAACGAGTTCCCAAACTTTATTGTATTCCATAGATTTTAACTCTTCCTTCATGGAATCAATCCATCTGCCAAACTCATTACTTTCTATGGCTTGTGAAAATGAAATCGGATCCTTATTAAGACCAATGTGAAAATTTGACTCTTGCAAATAAACCACGTAATCATCCGAAATAGCCAATTTTCTAACTCTTTGAGATTTTCTTAATGGTATTTCTTGTGGTTCATTTGTGTCAGATATTTGTGAGTTAGTTTCTTCATGAAGTGTTTCATCCAAATGTTGCTCGGTATTGTCAAAGTGTTCTTCAACAACTGGAACAATATTTGGTATTTGTGTGGAAGTAGGCACATTTTTGGGCAATAGAATATTGACCCTCACCTATTTAATTTCCACACTTTGCTTTTTAACACTCCCAATAACTTCACCATTCTCAATGAATCTTGAATTACCGGTTTCTACAATTCTCGAACTATGGTTTGGACAATAAAACACATACCCTTTAGATTTCTCTGGCTAACCAATAAAGTAACCACTTATTGTTCGAGAATCTAATTTATTTTCTTGTGGATTATAGACTCTAGCTTCCGCTGGGCAACCCAAAATATGCAGGCGCCTTAAACTAGGTTTCCTTCCTGTCCACAGTTCAAAAGGGGTCTTTGGAACTGCCTTACTAGGAACCCTGTTTAATAAATATACAGCGGTTTTAAGAGCATACATCCACAATGATTTGAGTAATGAGGAGTTTCTTATCATGCTCCTAACCATGTCCATAAGTGTTCGATTACGCCTTTCTGCAATACCATTTTGTTGAGGTGTTCCTGGCATAGTATATTGTACATATATGCCACGTTCCTCGAGGAACTTCGCAAATGGACCTGGACATTGTCCTGATTCATTATACTTTCCATAATATTTACCACCTCTATCTGACCTAATGATTTTCACCTTTCTATCTAATTGCCTTTCAACCTCATTAACAAACACCTTGAGAGCATATGTTGCTTGAGATTTTTCTTTCAGCAAATAATGTATCCATAACGTGAAAAATCATCGATAAAAGTGATAAAATATTTCTCTCCACCAAAAGATGGAACATCAAAGGGTCCACAAATATCGGTGTGTATAATTTCAAGAGGCTGGGTGTTTCTTGTGGCACATTTCTTACTATGCTTGGTTTGCTTTCTCTTAATACAATCCAAACATATAGTAAGATCAGTAAAATTTAGATTCGGAAGAATCTCATTCTTTACTAATCTCTCTAACCTTTCTTTGGATATATGACCCAAACGTCTATGCCACAAGTAAGCAGAACTTTCATCTAGTGAACTACGTTTAATTCCAACATTATGTTGAACATTAAGAAGGGATTCAGAAAAACCAATATCGAGTTTCAATTTATATAAACCATCACTGAGAAAACCAAAACCATAAAAAATAGCATTTTTATATAAATTGAAACATCCACTTCCAAACTTTAAATCAAATCCAGAAACATCAAGTCTTGAAAGAGAAATCAAATTCCGAAAAAATGAAGGTACATAAAGAGTCTATAATAGATCAAGGTGACGTCTAGTCTCCATGATCAAACGATAAGTCCCTATTCCTTCAATTGGAGCCTTCATACGATTTCCCATGAACAAGAAATCCTTATTTGGATTTGTAGTTTGGATCGTAAGGAATCCCTGTAATGCAGTAGATACATGAGTAGTTGCACCGGAATCAAGCCACCAAGTATTATTAGGAACTTCTACTAAATTTGATTCGAAACATACAAAAGCACTAATTGTACCTTTCTTTTCGAACCAAGCTTTACGTTTCAGGCAATCTTTCTGATGGTATCCTTCCTTGTTACAGAAACGACACGTATCTGCCTTATGTTCCTTGTTAGCATCCTATTGAGCTTTAGCAAGTGCTTTCTTCTTCTTGAACTTGTTAGCCTTAACTTTAAGTCCTTTACCAGCTCCTTGACCCATGAGGTTAATTGAATGACCCCCTTGTTTCTTAAGTTTTGACTCTTCCCGAGTAAGTATACTGGACAATTCACTAACATTCCACTTATCCTTAATAGTGTTACAGTTAATTTGGAAAGGTCCATACTCATGAGGCAATGAGTTCAGAATAAACTGAACCAAGAAGGAATCATCCACTTTCATCCCCAAGGTTTGAAGTCTTGCCACAATATTAGTCATCTCGATGATATGATTTTGCATACTACGCGACCCATCAAACTTCATGGTCGTGAGTTCAGCCATTAGTGTACCAGCGAGAGACTTATTTGCAGAACAAAAATGTTCTTCCACAAGCTTCAGGTATTCCCTGGCACTTTCGGTTTGTGGAATAGTACCCTTAATATTGTTGTCAATATTCATTCGCATAAACATAAAGCTTAGCCTGTTAGAGTGTTCCCATGCTTTATAGAAAGACTTCTCATCCGCACTGCTCGAATCAGTAATGGCAGCGGGCTTATCATTCAGCAGAGCCAAGTCAAGATCTGTTACACCTAAGTGGAACTGGACTTGTTCACGCCATTCAGAGAAGTTCAATCCGTTGAACACAGTAACAGACGAAGCAAGCGAATGAAAAGGAATAACTGCAAAATAGATAATACATGCTCACAGATCAATATGGATTCAACAAAACAGATAAAGCATATCGCAATTCTCCTTTGGGTAAATACTACGACACACTATCATAATTTAAATGCCATTTAGTCTTTAATAGAATACTACGACACACTATCATAATTTAAATGCCATTTAGTCTTTAATAGGTAATTAAATATTTTTAACCAAATATATATGCCATCTTTGGACAGATAATAAATATTTGACTAAGAATATTAATTTACCTCATCATATCACTATTCATAAAATAATTGATCCACCTTTGTATAACGACCCGACCGGTCATTTTTGAGCTATAGCGCGTTGTTTAGCGGTTTGAGACCATGAGCAGCTTCATTTCAGGCATTATGACTTGTATGCGTGGCCGGAATTGAATTTCGGAAAGTCCGGAGTTGATTTGAAAAGAGAATTCTCATTTCGGAAGTGTTGGTTCTTGATAAAAAAATTAAGGGAAATAACTGGGAAGATGACAAGAAAATAAAAAAGTATACTGGAATAGATGTAAAAGGAACTGAAGCTAAAAATACTATATTATTTTACTGCATTTGGACTACAATTTATAAGATAAATACTAACTTAAAAGACCTAAAAACCTAAAAATCAGCACAAAATATGCTGAAAATAACTAACTCCTAGAGACTAGTTCACTCCTAAAGACTAGTTCAAAATTATTTTAAATTCAAACTAAATTACTGCAGTAAATAGCTGAAACAGTAGAATAATTTTACTGAGAGCAGCTTCTAAAGCATATTTCTAACACTCCTCCTTGCTTTTGAAGCTGAAAATTCTGAATTTGTCCCTTGTAAACCTTTAACTGGAAGCGACTTTGTACGTAAATCTGCCAACTGATATTTGGACTTGCAGTGAATCGAGTTCACTTCTGTATTTTGCTGCATCTCATGATTGTTAATGAAATAAGTTGGCTTGTTTTTCAGCTTCATTTGCATTTTGCCTTGAGACTTGTCAACTTTCTTCCAGAATTGCATTTTCTGAAATATTGACAACTTCTTCCTTACCTTATTTTCACATATGTCTTCAATTGGAGAATTACCTGCATATAGTAGATTCTTTTGGCTCCATTCTTCATCCTCGGTTGGATAAAATGAGAAATTTTTACCTCTCATTTTAACCCTTAAAATCTCAAGTCCAGTTGCATCATAAATGAAACAATATTTATCTTCAAAGGATACTTTAAATCCTTTTTTCATTAGTTGTCCAACACTTAATAAATTTTGATCAATAACAGGAACATAAAGAACATCTGAAATTTTCTTAGTACCTGAATTTGTTGGGATTGCAACAATTCCTTTTCCTTTAGCAAGAATATAATCACCATTTTCAATTCTGACTTTCTTATTTCCTATAGACGTGAACTCTTTGAAAAGATTTCTGTCATATGTCATGTGGTTTGTACAACCACTATCAATCAACCAAAAATTAGATTTTTTGGTTGAAAGAATAGTTGCCACAAACAAGTGATCTTCTTCTTCTTCATTGGCGACTTGGGCATCTGCTTCATGCTTTTGATATTTGCCTTTGCAAATTACAGCTTCATGATCAAGTTGGTTGCAAATTTTGCACTTTGCATCAGGCCTCTTCCAACATTTGAATGGTGGATGACCTTTTTTGCCACAATGCTGACAAGGCGGGTAATTTGTTTTTTAATATTATTACCCTTGCTTTGAGTTTTGTGGTTTGCTGCCAGAGCTCCTTCAACCATACCATCTTGCCTCATAATCCTCCTTTACTCTTGTGCCTGCAATGTATTTAACAATTCTGCCAAGGTAATCTTGGATAGATCCTTTGTATTTTCCAAGGTAGTTATGGATACTTCATATTTTTCAGGCACCGTAACAAGAATTTTTTCAACAATTCTTGATCTTTAAATTTAGTACCAAGCAATCGTACCTTGTTAACAATGCTAAGCAACCGATCTGAGTATTCTTTGACAGACTCAGATTCCTTCATTTTCTGCAACTCGAATTCCCTTATTAAATTCAACACCTTCATGCCTCGTATTCTTTCATCTCATGTATATTCTCCCTTCAGATAATCCCATATTTCTTTTGCTGATTTGAGAGCCATAACTCTCGTGAAAATTGTTGCAGACACACCAACAAACAAAGTTGCTTTTGCCTTTGATTTCCTGGTTTTCTTTTTCTTGTGACTCTTAATCTGGGCCACCGTGGGATTGTTAGGCAGCAGAAGAACATCATAATCCTCTTCCACGGCCTCCCAAAGATCTAAAGCCTCCAAGTAAGTCTCGATTCTTACGGCTCACAGTTGGTAATTTTCACCATCAAATACTGGAGGTGCCAATTGAGAAAAAGTCATTTCAGTCTTCATCTCACTCAAGAAAAGATTTTACTTAGGTCCCTTAAGAAGATGGCTCTTGATATTAATTGTTGGTTATTGATAAAAGAAATTAAGGGAAATAACTAGGGAGATGACAAGAAAATGAAAAAGTATAGTGGAATAGATGTAAAAGGAACTACAGTTGAAAATACTATATTATTTTACTGTATTTGGACTACAATTTATAAGAGAAATACTAACTTAAAAGACCTAAAAATCAGCACAAAATATGCAAAAAATAACTAACTCCTAGAGACTAGTTCACTCCTAAAAGTACTTCAAATTCAAACTAAATTACTGCAGTAAATAGCTGAAACAATAAAATAATTTTATTGAGAGCAGCTTCTAAAGCATATTTCTAACAGGAAGCTTAAAGTTGGAAAAATTAACTAGGATTGGAATTTTGAGTAAACAACCTCGGAATCGGGATCTAAAGGTTCCAGAAGGTTCGTATGATGATTTCGGACTTGGGCGTAAGCCCGATTCGGGTTTTGGATGACCCGGAAGCATTTTGGCGCCTATTGTGAAAGTTAGCATTATGGAATTTTTTTTATAAGTTTGGCTTGAAGTACATTTCAGTGTTATCGATATCCATTTGGGATTCCGATTCTGGGAATAGCTCCGTATGGTGATTCGGGAGCTGGGAGCGCGACCGGAAGTGAATTCAGAGGTCCGTAGGTCATTTTGGAGTCATTTGCCTAAAGATATTAGTTGAAGGTTTTTAAAGAGTTTGACCGGAAGTTGACTTTTTGATATTGGGTTCGGATTTTGATTTCGGAAGTTGGAGTAGGTCTGTAATTCCAAATATGACTTGTGTACAAAATTTAAAGTCAATCGGACGTGGTTTGACGGGTTTCATCATCGAATGTAGAAGTTTGAAATTTTAGAGTTCATAAAGCTTGAATTGGAGTGTGATTCATGATTTCGACATTGTTTGATGTAATTTGAGGCCTCGAGCGAGTTCGTATCATGTTTTGGGACATATTGGTATAATTGGTTAAGGTCCCGAGGGCCTCGGATGGATTTCGGGAGGCTAACGGAATGGATTTCGGACAAAGAAAGCTCTGAAATTTTGTTGCAGAAGCTGTTTCGCCAGAAATTGCTGAGGTAAGGATTCTATTTTGGAAGCTCATATCTTCTATGTCGATAAAGAATACGAAAATTTGTAAAACATAAAAGTTGTAGCCCTTGAATTCTAGTTTCCATAAAGATAAACTATTTATTATTTGGATATTTGTACATAAAGTTATGATAGATTGAACGAAGGCTGGTAAAGCTATTTTTGCGATTTCCCTAGAAATTTCTAATGCGAGGAGCCTATTTTGGAAGCTTATATCTCGAAATCTATAAGGAATCTGAATATTGACAAAACATAAAAGTTGTAGCCCTTGCATTCTACTTTTCAGAACATTAAACTGTTCATCATTTTAATATTTGTACAAAAAGTTATGATCAATTGAATAAGGGCTGGTAAAACTATTTTTAGTAGACATTTAGTGACGACTTTTCGGGACGAAAATGGTCTTTAGTGACGGATGGGCAGAAACATTTAAGCACAAAGATCAGTCACTTTGCCATTTCGTTTTTGGAATTTTTGGAGCTCAGTTCTTGGGCGATTTTGGAGCTTTTGAAGAGGGGGTTCCGTCATTCATCATGAGGTAAGTAATTTATGCTAGTTTTGAATTAAATACAAGGTTTATATTTGGATTCAGACATGGAAATTGCTAGAAAACTTGGGGTTTGAGGAAAAACCTAAAAATTTAGTATTTTTTTTATTTTAACCACGATTTTGAGTATGGAATCAAGAAAAAATCATATATTTGAGTTCGTGAGTTCATGGGTAAACTTTATCTTCGAAAAATTTCAGATTTCAGGCACGTGAGCCCGAGGGCCTTTTTGTCAACTTTTCAATCGGGGTTAGGAAATGTTATAAATTGAATTATAATGAGTACCTTAGCATATATTAATAGATTTACATAATTATTGTCTAGTTTTGAAGCGTTGTGCATCGATTCGAGTCTCCGGAAGGGCGTGGAATGCCGGTTATGGATTTCGGAGCGAGGTGAGTCTCCTTTCTAACATTGTAAGAGGGAATTGTCCCCATGAGTGAAATAATTGAGTATGTGTCCCTATTTGTGGGGGCTACGTGCGCATGAGGTGACGAGACTCCGTGCGTAGCTACTATTGTGCTATTGTCCAGGTAGTCTAGGACCCAAGAGCATGTTATACTTGCATTATTTGTGGACTTATTGACAGCTTAAATTGCTTAAATCATATTGAACTAGTAAATAAATTTCTAAAAGGATTAAACTTTATTTTTCTTAAATGGTTAAAAGAGGATGTACTTCTTTGGCAAATTGCTTCGTGTGGACTCGTGATTGACTGTCTGTGTGTTTAAATTTCAGAGCGGGCCGAACGCCTCGACAGATTAAATAGATGCATCTATGGTTCGCGTCGTTCGACCCTGGGCATTTGATGGCGTCCAAATCCACTGCTAAAAAGTAATAGATACGGTCGCATTCAATATAATTTACTTAACTATGAGTCGGGGTCGAATCCCACAGAGAACAATGTGTAGGCAATTAGGAATGTAAGAAAATTATAGCGTATCGCGCAATGCCAAACACTAAGAATTTTGGTTTGAAAATGTTTATACCTAAATGCGAAAATGTAAACTAACCTAGAAAGCAAGTAAAATGATCAACGGTTACAAGTATGAATGCATCGAGAATTACACTCATATAATGATCCAACATGTTTCATGATTTTACGAATATGAGCGAGTTTATGTTAATTAGCCACGGATAATAATTCTTAATTAGCTTCTTCCAAAGACTAACAAGACTTCCCAATTGAATTATCCCTAAAATAATTAGAAGATTAAGCACACCTAGAATGACTACAAGTAGTTCAATCCTATCCCTAGGTAGAATCTATAAAATGTGGGTTAACGCCTCAAGTTCTTGTTAATTAATCTTTCCCAACCGCAAATTATCTTTTCCAAAATCAATTCGGAGTTAATGGGCGAGTCCTAGGGTTAGCTAATCCCTTTGGAAACATTAAAGAACAAGAATAATTAAAGTAACAATAACTCACTTCATAAATATATAAAAATCATTCAATACATAAGCACAACAAGGTATTTAATCCACACTTTAAATATGAATATTTCCATAAACAAGGTTCAAGTGTTGGAAATAAATACTACACACTTAAATATTCAATACAAAGCAAGGAAATGAAGAAATAAACATAAATGGGTAAGAAAATCTTAACCACAAGCTTCAAATCTTCACGTCCCAAGTGTGTGTGCAAACCCTAGCTTCAAGAACTTGTTCTCTCTAGTCTATACAAACTCACCAAAGATATTAAAATATCTGTTTGGACGAGTATAAAAATGGTTTGGGGTTGAGAAGATATTGAATGTCTAATTTGCCCAGTTCTGATGCACGACTTCCGCACCTACGGAAGAATAATCGCAGGTGCGGCTCCGCAGAAGCGGAATTCCAAACGCAGAAGCAAAATTCCAAATGAACACTGCCACCATAGATGCGGTCCACCAAGCGCAGATGCGCCATCGCAGAAGCGAAAATCCTACCGCAGATGCGGTTCTTGAGAAATTGTCTTCTACCGCAAATGCGTGCTTCCATCCGCAGAAGCGAGGTCGCTTCTGTGACCACTGTTTCGCAGATGCGGAATTCGCTGGAGACTTTTGCATATTTTCACCCTCTTTTGCTCAATTCCACTTCAATTCAATTCAAATCATTTCGTAGATCATTTACCTGAAAATCTAACAATACACACCATAAACGACCTCATATTATAGTAAAAGGACATAAAAGCTAAGGAAAAGAGGCTATATTGAGTGGTAAAATCACCACTCATCAATACCCCCAACTTAAAGCTATTTCTTGTCCTCAAGCAAATCAAAACCAACACTTCCATGAGGAATTACCATTTAAAATACAAGTGGTATTTTTATTATGTACATACCATATTCTCCAATTTAAGAACCATACTTATGGATTTGTTTGGTACTAACAATTAGGCTCAAGTATGTGTATCTTTCCCGAATGACTCCCTCATAAAGAAAAACATCTTCAAGAATGTGCACGAGAGTTTCAAAATAATCAAGTGATAAAAATAAGCCTCAAGAAGTGACTCAAAAGCAATAGTCCACTACATATGCTCACTTTACTCAATTTCACCAATCTTTCCTAATTCATATGCCGTCACAAGAAAGAAAGTCCCAAAATCACTATATTTACAATACAACATAAGAGAAAAATTTACAAAAACACTCACTCTCACAAAAAATTTCAAGTGTTACAACATCTCATACTATAAGCTTGCCCTTATTTTAATTCATCGCTTATTCAAGAATGTTCGGTTGGAGGTCGCATAAGGACTTTTTACGCTTGTAATGTAGGTTTAGGGAAGGGTCGGATAAGCATTTGGATACAAGTGACTTCACCCTCCTTGAACACTACTCACAATTTTTCATTCTTTTGCACTTTACTTCTTTTCAAACCCCCATAGCCTCATTTGCATCTAGTTTCCAATATAGAACCACCTTACATACCTCTCCTAATTTGATTCAAAGCTCTATAATTTATATATATACACATATCTCTCTTTTTTTATTTTTTATTTTTTTTATTTTTTTATATACATATATATATTTTTTCTTTTGGAACTTGAATAATTTAATACAAACACTTTGAGGCATGTGGTCTTAAACTCAATGTACAACCTTACTAATCTCCACTTTGACACCACCCCCAACTTAGTCTTTTAGCCTCATTCTCAATGTTCCAGGAGGGACGTGTTCAAAAGAGGGAATTATTTTACAATAGGGGAAAGGTTTATAATGAGTTGGCCAAAGAAAAGGTTTAAAGGCTCAAAATGGGTACTAATGATATTATTTATACAAAGGTAGGCTTGAAAGACTAAAGAGGTTTTACAAATAAAATAAAGAATGCCTAAGATCATTCCTCCAACTAAACATACTATCATTAGCATTGAAAGACCAACCGGGCAAGTTTTAGATGATAGAAGTAAACACAAGATTTATTTCAACAAACATTAACATACATGGCACATGAATTAATTAAGACAGATCAATTTTATTTTCTAATAATGGCATTTAGAGCAATATTCAAACTAGTGGGCAAAAGAGTCACTAAAAGAGCCAAAAAATTATCACAAGAATTATTTCGAAGGGGTATTCTTAATTCACCATTTACATACAAGAGACTAATTTTATTAGTACCAAATAATCCAAAAGCTTCATCCTAGCAAAATAAGACTAGTTCCCTTAAGAAAATTGTCACGCCATCTATCATAGGTAAAAGTCAGCCAGTTCAAGAAGAAAATGTTCCTTGGGAAAGAACCGTGGTATGAAGAAAACCCAAGGAAATATTACTAAAGGAAACAAAAATTAAAAGAAAACAAAACTACTAAAAGGAATACTAAAGTAAAAGAAACTAAAACTAATAACAATAAGTTACAAAAAAGAAAATAAATAACGGAAGAAAAATAAAAACACGACTAATCAAACCATGCTCGGCAAGAGCACCTGCTACATAAAATAGCCCGGCAAGGGCACACAATATACACAACAGCATGATAACAAGCCCGACAAGGGCGCACAGTATCCATAGCACCAATATAAGTCCAGCAAGGGCACACAATGTCTCAAAACATGAATACAACAGTACAGTAGCCACCCCCCAACTAAAACATTGCAATGTCTGCACTGCACAATATGAAATATAAAGTATAAACAGTTTGAGGGTCTCCCTGAGGTCTGCATCAAACTAGCAGACTATGGGAGGATGACAGATAAATGCTTTGTTGTACTCTAGACTCCATCATCATCAGTCTCCTCATCGACATCATCATCACCATCACCACCAGCAGACTCTGAAATGAAGGAATACTCCTCACTATCATCTTCGGCCGCCACTGGTATCTTCTTATCTGGATTCCCCCATTTGAAGATTGCCTTGATGCCTCTCTACATCTTGATCATAAATTTTCCCTTCTTGTTGTTCTTGTTCTTCTCTTTCTCAAAGTCTGATTGAAGGGTTGCATGGGTCTTGGCCAAAGTGCCGTATGCTCCCTCTAGTCTAGTCACGGGTGCTGCCATCTTCTCAATATGCTCATTTTGACTCTTCTGTGCATCTAAGTAACCCTGCATTTCATCCCTGGAGAAGTATGAAGGCCCAGGCTGTGAGGATGAGGGCCCACTCGGAAGCTGTGATACTTACTCCCGAATAGAAGCTAGCTCGGAGTTTAGTATCCCGAATGGTCCCTGTGCAGCTGCCTGAGAAAACACTGAAGCAGTAGCAGTGGTGGTGACTTTTCTCTTCTTGCTCTTAACTACACTCCCCTCTCCTGTCACTCTCAAAGGATGAAAAGTTTTGTCAGCAGATAGCCACCGATAGGTGCCACGTATCTCAACCTCTGCTCTGGTGCATAGTTGAGTGATCAGTGAAGGGAACATTATCCCTGCATCCTTATCTCTCAAGTACTCCCTCATCTCCCGCAGTATATAGTACCCAACATTAATACTAATGTTGTCCAGGAGGCAATCAATCATCAAAGCTCTGGAGTAAGAGACATCTGAGATGTTCCCACAAGGAGACACTCGATTGCAAAGGATGTACAACCACATTTTAGCCTCAATAGTGAAGTCGATTGATTTCAACCCTTTTCTCTTGTTGCCCCATTTTTCTCTCAAGTGCGGAGGGAAGAGTTTGGATACAAGCCATGCTCTATTTTCACAGTGATCTTTTTCTAGCACCGGCTCAATTGGAAAGTTGGGAATACCAAAAGTGTCATTAATTTGCTCGATCCCGAACCTCAATAATTTTCCTCTGATAATGACCTGTGGGTTGGCAAAATCTGTGCGCCCAAGGTTAGCATAAAATTCATGAACCCACTCCTCACTTGCCTTACAAGGGGTGGGGATGAAGCATGACCATCCAGTAGAATGGAGCCGGGCATAGAAATCCGGGAGCTTTTCTGCCAATTTATCTTCAAGGATGCCCTTTTCAAGAATTATCCTCGTATTGACAAGTTCATCCAAATATCGACGCTCACATGCAGCTGACATGAAGCGTGATTCATCATAGGGTTCATCAATCTCTTCTTCGATTTCACGTTGTTGTCCACTCGTGTTTGGGTCCATTTTAACTTGAAACACCTACATAAAATCAACACAAGGTCAGTCGGGTAATAGAACCATGTCAAGCAATTCAAAACACTGCAATTGAGCCAAAAAATCAGGTTGAACGGGCCCGGGAAGTCCCTGATGCAAAGCTACTGGATTTGCACAATACCGCATCTGCACATTATTATTATTTTTTTATTTTCTAGAAATCGCACCTACGGAAATTTCATCGCAGGTGCGAACTTGCATATGCGGAAATTGTCCGCTTTTGCGGTGTTCGTCCAGTTTTTCTTTTGCCCAGAATTTTTCAAATTTTTGATTCTCAACCCAATTTTTTGGCATCTAACTTATAATCAAGCTTTATAAGGTAGTGCAGTACACGAGGATATGATTCAATGGAGACCAATTTCATGATGCTTAGAAAATTCTCTCAAACACATTATCGATCATCTTGCGAGCAAGTTAAAATAAACTCTTCTTCAAACAAATTGGGTACTCAGAATTCCCACGAATTTGTTGTAACATTAACAGCACACATAAACTTACACTCACCCAATTTTTGTACATAAATCAGAGGGGAATGGGAGCATAGCCATGGCAGGCTTTAAACACACAAGAGGAGGAGAAAAGAAACCAGAGGGAGAGAGATAGTAGAAGGAAATACCTGATTGTCGTGTGAGTGTAGTAGAATGCGCAAGCAAAGCAATGGAGATTTTTGGAGTACTTTGGAGATAGGGGAATTTAGGGCTGGGAGAAACAGTGAGAAAATTTTACTTGAGCAACTGTTACGTCTGAAGCTTGTTTTCAATTTAAGATCTGCTTAACTTCCATAGAAGCGGTCGTATCACCGCATCTGCGGGACCGCTTATGCAGTCAGAGATCTGCGTTTGCGGTAAAACTTGCTTCTGTGGTTCTGTTCACGCTTTGGCGTGTACGCATCTGCGATAGAAAAGCCGCATATGCGGTCATACTAGGATTTTTTTGCATAGTTTCTGCAGCTACTGGTTTTGACCCTCCGAACCACTCCGACCTGTTCAAATCAACTCCAAAAAATCTATAACTTGGCAGATTAGTCAAAAATAATATTCTAAGCTATTCTAACAAAGAAAATTTCAAAAACAACTAAAATTTTGAAAAACGATAGGTTGCCTCCCACCAAGCGCTGCATTTAACGTCGTGGCACGAAGCAAACAACTTTACTATCTTTGTCGCCACTTGGATGATAAGAACTGGGCACCTAGCTTGGAATCAAGCTTGTGACCACGAGTGATGGGGGTGGTAAGTTGATGATCGAGCCAAGCCTTAAATTCTCCATTTTGCACTTCTTGGCTCTCAAGTGAGGAATGTCATTTTGTTTTCTTGTTTCTTCAAACTGTAAAATGTATGGTTGTTGTCTATCCTCCTCACAATCCCTCGTTGACTCGTGTAGTTCAATTTCCATATCACCACACAATTCCAACGTTGAAAAATGCTTGGAATGTGACTTCAAACCTTCCCTTTGCAATTTTTCTATTTTGACATCCTCTTCTTCCCCCGAACTAGAGTCACTTTCAATCAATATTTCATTTACACCGGATGACTCTAATTCCTTCTTTTTCTTGGCATCATTAATACTCATAGGGTCGGTTTGCGGATGTTCACTTCTTGAATCCTCACAGTAAAGCTCACTTTCTTCCTCGAAATTGGATTCTTCTTAGCTTTCTTCCACACTCTCAAGTTGGTGGGCTAGTGAGCCTCAACCAATATTTACATTTGATCCTCAAAAGTGTGAATATGTTCATCATTGTGAGCTAAGCTTTGTTTCAAGTCCTCGAGTGCAAAATTGTGCTTCTCCTCATTTTCAAGAATGGTCTTCACCATGAGCATTATTTTCTCATTTTGAGCATTTGGGAGTTCTTCTTGGATTTGATCAAGTACCAAGGGAGGATTTTCAATTTCAATCTCCAAGGAAGGTCCTTGGCTGTCATTCACTTCCGAGGCTTTTTGAACCCTTAAGGCTTCGATCATTTCATCTATCTGGGAGTGCAACCTTTCAAGTGCCAAGTCATTTTGGAGACTATTCTCCAAAAGCTCCTCCAAGGCATTTTGCTCCTTGTTTCCTTCTTCAAGTAAGCACTCCAACATAATCTTGAACTCTCCATTTCGGCCATGCTCAACTTCTTCCATTTCCATAGCCCTATAATTCTCATCAAGACAAGTAAAATCATCATAGTGGGGGCTTGCGAAAGGGAAGGAAAAATATGCACAATCATCCCAATGACCATTTTGAAAACCACAGTTATCACAAATACTCCACTCATGGGTTTGAAATTGTACGCACAATCCCCCCTCGAGAGAATTTAAACAATGTTGCCACGAGTGTGGTCCTCCACAATAAGGACAAGGGTCATCAAAGTATGAACAACTACCATCCGACCAATTTTTATTATATGATGCCATTTTTTCAAAAATAAGAAATTAAACAAGAAACTAACAAGAAAAATAGACCAAGGTAAAAAAAAAATAATTACACAAATATTCACAAGTTTGGACCAAAGCACTTTCACTTACAACTCAAACAACCTAAATTACGCCAAATTGTTCCCCGGCAACGGCGCCAATTTTGATGACGTCCAAATCCACTACTAAAAAGTAATAGACACGATCGCATTCAATATAATTTACTCAACTATGAGTCGGGGTCGAATTCCACAGAGAACAATGTGTAGGCAATTAGGAATGTAAGAAAATTATAGCTTATCGTGCAATGCCTTTGGTTTGAAAATATTTATACCTAAATGCGAAAATATAAACTAACCTAGAAAGCAAGTAAAATGATCAACGGCTACAAGTATGAATGCATCTGGAATTACACTCATATAACGATCCAATGTATTTCATGATTTCACGAATATGAGCGAGTTTATGTTAATTAGCCACGGATAATAATTCTTAATTAGCTTCTTCCGAAGACTAACAAGACTTCCTAATTGAATTATCCCTAAAACAATTAGAAGATTAAGCACACCCGGAATGGCTACAAGTAGTTCAATCCTATCCCTAGGTAGAATCTATAAAATGAGGGTTAACGCCTCAAGCTCTTGTTAATTAATCTTTCCCAACCGCAAATTATCTTTTCCAAAATCAATTCGGAGTTAATGGGCGAGTCCTAGGCAAATTAGACATTTCATATCTTCTCAACCCCAAACCATTGTTATACTCGTCCAAACAAATATTTTAATATCTTTGGCTTATTTTCAGTTTGTATAGACTAGAGAGAACAAGTTCTTGAAGCTAGGGTTTGCACACACACTTGGGTTGTGAAGATTTGAAGCTTGTGATTAAGATTTTCTTACCCATTTATGTTTATTTCTTCATTTCCTTGCTTTGTACTGAATATTTAAGTGTGTAGTATTTATTTCCAACACTTGAATCTTGTTTATGGAAATATTCATGTTTAAAGTGTGGATTAAATACCTTGTTGTGCTTATGTATTAAATGATTTTTATTTATTTGTGAAGGGATTTATTGTTACATTAATTATTCTTGTTCTTTAATATATTATAGACATCATTATTGGACCACTAGTAAGTGTTGAAGTCGACCATCTCGTCTCTACTTCTTCAAGATTACACGAGATACTCATTGGGTACACGTTGTTTTCATACTCATACTACACTCCTGTGCATTTTTGTTGCACAAGCATATGCATCCCTAGTGGCCTACTGGGCATAGCAGCACGGATCATACGGAGACTTAGGTGAGCTGCACTTGTCGAGGTGATTCGCAGCCAGCAGAGTTTCTTTCAGTTTTCTATTTTTATTTCTATCCAATATTGTATTCCGGACGGTTGTTGTATTATATTATCTCTTAGAAATTACTCATGCACTTGTGATACCGGGTTCTAGAAGGATTTTTTTTGGAATGTTAAGTTTTGTTAAAGATTTTGTGGTTATTTCTAAAATTTTTATTATTCGCTATTTACTGTATAAAGAAAAATAATTTTAGACAATATGAAAATTAGAATTTAATTATGTATTTTAGTTGGCTTGCCTGACATCGGTGTCCGGCGCCACCATGACCCTTAGTGAATTTTGGGTCGTGACAATATGGTATCAGAGCACTAGGTTTCCATTGGTCTCACAAGTCATGAGCAAGTTTAGTAGAGTCTCGTAGATCGGTACAGAGACGTTTGTGCTTATCCTCAGGAGGCTGCAAGACTGTTAGGAGTACTTCCCTTCTTGATTCCTTATCGTGCGATTTGATTCCTGTGAGGCTTATGCCCTTGTTCCCTTCCTACTCAATCTTACGCGACACAAAGTGCTTGTTATAAATCGAGAATTGAAGAATCATAATGGTACTATAGATCTGGTACGGGACGTTTCTCCCGATATAGTTGAATGGACTATTATCATCGCCTCGTGGAAGGATATTTTATTGTTACAGCTCAGTAGCAGTACTTTTGAGAGCTTTGAGGATAGGCACAAGTTGCCGTGATACTTATGAACGATTATTCCGCAGTATTGATATAATGGTAGGATGTTTGCCTACGTGTCGGCCAGTGTATGACTTGAAGGGAGGTTTACTCAGTGCATGATCTAGAGATTCAGTATTTTATTCCGGTAAGGGAAAGGCAATCGGGCTGAGAATGTTCAGGTTTGGATTAATGGGGTAACAAGACTTGGTGTCTTTGAGCGTGGTGGAATTTCCATCTGTGATGTAGTGTCGCCGTCCTCAATTGTATGTGTTAAGCTCACCGGTGTGATGGTGTTCGGCAATTCGCCTTTGGAGCAGGTTAATGCAGGTAAGTATTGAAGAAGCGACTGTTAGATATCGCGTTGTGCGGCGGTGCAGGATTGAATCGGTGTTCCTAATGTTGACGGCTCGAGAAAGATGATCTTCTGAATGGTTTAAAGTTAGTAGCGATTGTAGGTTTAAGTGATACGAAGATAGATTTTATTTAAGGCATCAACTGAGCAGCAAAGGATGAGGAAACACATGTGGGAAGTGTCAGGAAGTGGCTAAAATTTCTAGAAGGCTAAGTATAAGAAGCAAAGAGCGAGTAGTCGATTAAAAGGATGAGTTCTGCCAAAGTGGGAGAGTGGCGGAGTTGCATATGGGCTATTATGCGATAGGTGATTTCATGTAACAGAAAGGAGGTGCTTGAAATGAAGAAGGATGCAGCATAACTCTAAACCGGAAGGGTGTTTCTGCACATTTAATTGATGTCCACAAGGGGTAAATGTACTGGTGCAGCTGGAGAGCGGGCTCGAACCTAGGATGGTCTATTGGATTCATAGTGGTTGTACCCCATGAAGCAGCGTTGGAAGATGTCGGGAAGTAATTTCTACCGGTGGATTATTCCTTGTGAGCAGGTTAGTGGTCGCGTGGTTGGCGAAGCTTCTGCAGGGAATCCTATTGGTGGTGCAGCAAAGAGATCGGTCGTGCGGATGTGGTTGATGATTCAAAGTTCAAAAAGGGGGTTTTACAAAAAGATTCTGAGAATTTTGGCGGTTGATTGTGCAAGGTTATGTCAGTAAGAGATAAAGAATTCTGGAGAATTCCAGAGTCGTTTAATGATAGCTTCAAGCTAAGTGGGAGAGTCCCACCGCCAATGATTGAGTTGCCTGGTTAACTACTTGCAAGGTTTCCGATTATTAGCATGTTGAATGTTGTTATTATTATTTCCAAGGCAATCAAGGATAAATTGGAAAAAAGATAGGTTGGTTAGCCATAGTTTAATTGGCATAATGCTGGTAATGATCAGTTCCTTCAGTGTGATCAAGTTATGCAAGTGATGGTGATGGAACGTATGAGGTTTGTCAGTCGCCATAATTGATGTTATTTAGAAGCATTCTATTGTTATGGCCTATTATGTGTAGGCTGATCCCGAAAGAGCTATGGTGGCTTAGACTACTACCTAGAGATTTGCATATTCTAGGGTTGCGAGAATTCACCTGCGTGTTGTTATGGTTCTCCTGAAGTAAGTTAAGTGAATAGTTTGTATATGATGAAGTGTTAACCTATTAGTGGTTCCGGAGTTATGTCAAAAATTGTGTTCTATTGTGTGCTGGCATGATGGGTGCAGCGAGTGGTATGGAATTTGAAGTGAGGATCAAAGTTGCAATTCGGTGTTGACAAGGATGTCACGAGCTCGGATGAGCAGGAAAGAAGTTTTGATGTTTAAGGTTAGTTGGTATTGTCTTCAGCATCACATGAGATCGGTGCTTCGTGGAAGAGGCTTTGCATCCTGGTTAAGGATTCTTAATCACTTTTCAGCGTTAGTGCGAACCTGTTATCTGTTATGATCGATTGTAGGAGCGTGCCCCACAAAAAGATGGTATAAGTATGCCATATAGTCACTTGACCGGTTAAATATTTAGACCAAATATGAAGATTTTTGATGATATCAATAAGTTGAGAATATATGCCTGGAAGGCACTCAGTTTATGGTGTTGTGGACTTTGGAGGATAACTCCGGTTGTGACGGTTTTTCTCGTTTGTTATGAGAAAAAGGGAAGTTATTTTGGACATTTGAAAGGTAATTGGCCTATCTTTGTACGATCAGGATCGACTTGAGGTATGTGGATGGATTTAAAATGAATATTGGCTCTATATCAGGCCAGATGCGTTCATTTCAGCGATGCGCTCCTTATGGAAGGGTAGTCAAGGTGTTATTATGTCACCAACTATTTCATGTAATGATGTATTGTGCCGTGCGAGTTGTGAGACGGCTTGATGAATTTCTTATGTGTTGAGGTTTCGCATAGAGGTGAGGTTATATAAGCAGGATGGCTCTTGAGATTCAAATCGTATATCGCACCTCAATTGTGCTTAAGTTTCGTAGCTTATAGCGCGACATGTCCACTCAGGGATAGTATTATACACTTAGCATGTTTATGAACGATATTCGGTATTTTGTTTTAATGAGCAATTTAGTTCGAGGTATATCTCCTTATGTGAGTTCTATATGTGGATTGTGGGCATGTTATGTGGATAGTGTGGCACGCCGCCATGGGTATGTTATTTGGATCGATTTGCACGCCGCAATAATGTGATATTGAGTACAGTTCCCTATGTCTGTTTGATCTGTTTTCTTTCCTATTTTTTCAAGGAAAGCTCATATTAGTTGTGTGCCTGCATCATATGTATGATTCGCGAGCGGGATGTCTATTTAGGATGTTGACCGCGTCGCATGTATGATTCGCGAGCAGGGTAATTGCATTTCCTTTTCAGAGTTCATTTTCTTTGTTATCGCGTTCGAATTGGTAGCCTATCGGCACATTGCGGCATCATATGAGGCTTTTGATCATGTCCGGGGTGGCTTACTGCCTAAGCAGTTCGTACTGAGTGAGACGAGGTTATTGGATCTAGGAACAGTGCAGTCGGATTATATGAAGTATGTTAATGAGCAAAGACCATTATTTGGTTCATAATGAGGTAATGGCTCCTGTCAGGAGTATAGACCCAATGAATTGTTGATTCGGCAGTTGGTTATGGATCTCTACACATCTCTTCCGTCGTGGCGGTATTGGCAGAGTTAGAGCAAGACCTATGTAGGTCATGAGGTGCAATAGGAGCATCAGAGTCATGGAATTTCGACTAAATTGATCAGAGAATGTTATTGCGGTCCTATGAGTAAAATGGTGAAAGGTGTGAATTCAGCTAAGGTACGCAGTCATGTTTTGGTGCTGCGTGTAGTTAATGATATGGTGATCATATGTTGTAAGCAGGTCTGGCATAGAATTCCAGATGTTGGAATTGGTCTCTAAGGCCTATTTGCTTGAATAAAAGGGGATATCTTCAGAATTTATCAAGCTAATGTGCTCAACTGAGTTGTGGTAGCACAGGAAGGTGCATAAGAAGTTGAACAGTGATTTCAGGCTACTCCAGTGTAGTTCTCAGCACGTTCGAGGACGAACGTATGTTTAAGTGGGGGAGAATGTAACGACCTGACCGGTCGTTTTGAGCTCTAGCGCGTCGTTCAGCGGTTTGATTCCATGAGCAGCTTCATTTAAGGCATTATGACTTGTACGCGTGGTCGGAATTAAATTTCGGGAAGTCCGGAGTTGATTTGGAAAGAGAATTCTCATTTCGGAAGCTTAAAGTTGGAAGAATTAACTAGGATTGGAATTTTGAGTAAACGACCTCGGAATCGGGATCTGAAGGTCCCAGCAGGTTCGTATGATGATTTCGGACTTGGGCGTATACCCGGTTCGGGTTTTGGATGACCCGAGACCGTTTTGGCGCCTATTGTGAAAGTTAGCATTTTGGAAGAAATTTTATAAGTTTTGCTTGAAGTGCATTTTAGTGTTATCGATATCCGTTTGGGATTTCGAGTATGGGAATAGCTCCGTATGGTGATTCGGGAGCTGGGAGCGCGACCGAAAGTGAATTCAGAGGTCAGTAGGTCATTTTGGAGTCATTTGGCTAAAGATAGAAGTTGAAGGTTTTTAAAGAGTTTGACCGGAAGTTGACTTTCTGATATCAGGGTCGGATTTTGATTCCGGAAGTTGGAGTAGGTCCATAATTCAAAATATGAATTGTGTGAAAAATTTGAAGTTAATCGGACGTGGTTTGACAGGTTTCGTCATCGAATGTACAAGTTTGAAATTTCAAAGTTCATAAAGCTTAAATTGGAGTGCGATTCATGATTTCGACGTTGTTTGATGTAATTTGAGGCCTTGAGCGAGTTCTTATCATGTTTTGGGACATGTTGGTATAATTGGTTAAGGTCCCGAGGGCCTCAGATGAATTTCGAACAAAGAAAGCTGCTGCAATTTTGTTGCAGAAGCTGTTTCGCCAGAAATTGCTGAGGGAAGGAGTCTATTTTGGAAGCTCATATCTTGCAGCCCTTGAATGCTAGTTTCCAGAAAGATAAACTGTTCATTATTTGGATATTTGTACATAAAGTTATGATAGATTGAACGAAGGCTGGTAAAGCTGTTTTGCGATTTCCCCAGAAATTTCTGATGCGAGGAGCCTATTGTGGAAGCTTATATTTCGAAATCTATAAGGAATCTAAAAATGTACAAAACATAAAAGTTGTAGCCCTTGCATTCTAGTTTTCATAACATTTAACCGTTCATCATTTCAACATTTGTATAGAAAGTTATGATCAATTGAATAAGGGCTAGTAAAGCTATTTCTAGTAGACTTTTAGTGACGACTTTTAGGGACTAAAATGGCCTTTAGTGACAGATGGGAAGAAACATTTAAGCATAAAGACCAGTCACTTTTCCATTTCGTTTTTGGAATTTTTGGAGCTCGGTTCTCTGGCGATTTTGGAGCTTTTGAAGGGGGGGTTCCGTCATTCATCATGAGGTAAGTAATTTATGCTAGTTTTGAATTAAATACAAGGTCTATATTTGGATTTAGACATGGAAATTGGTAGAAAACTTGGGATTTGAGGGAAAACCTAAAAATTTAGTATTCTTGGATTTTGACCACGATTTTGAGTATGGAATTAAGAAAAAATTATATATTTGAGTTCGTGAGTTCATGGGTAAACTTTATCTTCAAAAAATTTCGGATTCCGGGCACATGGGCCCGAGGGCATTTTTGTTAACTTTTCAATTGGGGTTAGGAATTATTATAAATTGGACTATAATGAGTACCTTAGCATATATTAATGGATTTACATAATTATTGGCTAGTTTTGAAGCGTTGTGCATCGATTCGAGTCTCCGGAAGGGCGTGGAATGTCGGTTATGGATCTTCGGAGCGAGGTGAGTCTCCTTTCTAACCTTGTAAGAGGGAATTGTCCCCATAGGTAAAATAATTGAGTATGTGCTCCTATTTGTGGGGGCTACGTACGCACGAGGTGACGAGAGTCCGTGCGTAGCTACTATTGTGCTATTGTCCGGGTAGTCTAGGACCCAAGAGCATGTTATACTTGCATTATTTGTAAACTTATTGACAGCTTGAATTGCTTAAATCACATTGAACTAGTAAATAAATTTCTAAAAGGATTAAACTTCATTTTTCTTAAATGATTAAAAGAGGATGTACTTCTTTGGCTAATTGCTCCGTGTGGACTCGTGATTGACTGTCTGTGTGTGTTTAAATTTTGGAGCTGGCTGAACACCTCAGCAGATTAAATAGATGCATCTATGGTTCGCGCCGTTCGACCCTCAGCAGTGCACAGTTTATATTTCTGTTGGAGCGGGCCGTCGATCTCAGCATGATTTGCGCATGCTTGTATTGCTTCCTTGAACTTATTAAAGTTGTTGTTGCCTCTTCATGGCTTGAGAATATTTGGATAATAAAGAAAAAGAAATTTTTGGAAATTTCCTATAAAAGAAATAATTGTTTACTTGTTTCCTTCTATTGGATTAAAATCATGTTTATAGAAATCCATGATTTAATATATTATAGACATCATTATTGGATCACCAGTAAGTGTCTAAGTCGACCATCTCATCTCTACTTCTTCAAGATTAGACGAGATACTCATTGGGTACACGTTGTTTTCGTACTCATACTATACTTCTGTGCATTTTTGTTGCACAAGCATATGCATCCCTAGTGGCCTACTGGGCGTAGCAACACGGATGATACGGAGACTTAGGTGAGCTGCACTTCTCGAGGCGATTCGCAGCCAGCAAAGTCTCTTTCAGTTTTCTGTATTTATTTCTGTCCAATATTGTATTCCGGACGGTTGTTGTATTAGATTATTTCTTAGAAATTGCTCATGCACTTGTGACACCGGGTTCTGGAAGGATTTTTTTTTTGGAATATTATATGTTAAGTTTTGTTAAAGATTTCGCGGTTGTTTCTGAAATTTTTATTATTCGTTATTTAATGTATAAAGAAAAATAATTTTAGACAACACGAAAATTGGAATTTAATTAAGTATTTTATTTGTTTTTTCTGACAGCGGTGTCCGACGCCACCACGACCCTTAGTGAATTTTGGGTCGTGACACTTTGGGTAAATCCTTAAGTTCTAGCAATAGCGAAATTTAATTTATCCATTTATTTTCAATCATAGGCATTTCATTAATTTTATGGATAAATTACAATTTTATGTATGCATATTTTCATAAACAAACTAGTTTGGCCACTTTAGTGACTAACAAACTATATAACATAAGTGCACACACAAAATAGAGATCATAAGATTTTATGCATGTGAATACTTTAAACAATCTAGTTTGATCATTTTAGTGACTAACAAACCATATAAACATCAATACATGCATAAAATAAACATTAATTTAATATTTGTGTAAATTTAATCATTCTATATAGCTTTAAAATAACATACACAGTTAGTAACTTTCATTATTGCACAGTGTGGAAGTAAGGGCAAATCATTACATAATATTCAAAATTATGGTCGAAAACTTGAGATAAAACTTTACCACCTTAATTGTTCAACGTAATGGGCTAAACACCTTTACAGATTTATATATTATACATAATTTATGTAACTAGATATATTCGGCTTAGTGCTGTAAAAGGTCAACTCAAAATAACCTTGAAAGGATATTGACAAAATCCAAGTTGCCTTTCTCTTCGTCGGTGTACAAAACCAGAAACCATAAAGGTTTACTATTTTTATAAAAGTATGCGTCTTTCTAATCGTTCTTTTGAGGATTGCGATATACAAAATTCTTTTACGAAGATTAATTGTTCAACAATCCAGGCTCTGATACCATATGTAAGCATAAACTTTCATTCATACCAGGATCTTGAACATTGTAATCTTACATATAATCCTCATAGAAAACATACCTGAAGCGGAATCCATTATCTTGAAGCGAAAGCGTTAATTGAAATTGATTTCTCGCCCCTTGCCCTAGCTTTCGTTACCGCCGACTTTAGTGATGGAAGAGAGAAAAAGAATAGGGTAACCCTAATGGGCGGGGAGATGACCAATTTATAGAGGTTCTTATTTAATCCGGTACGTCCATCAATTAACCGATCGGACGGATGAGATTTGCTCATTAATTAAATATTAATTATGGGCCTAATCTTATTGGGCCACATATAACGTAGGAAATAACTTACATGTTCTTCTCTTAGGCTTGAATGACGAATCGCTAAGAAGAGATAAATGAGATTTTTCACCCTTAACCGGTGGTTTAATTTAGGTTCAATTTCAGAGAATGGCGAAATTCCTTATAGGAGGTTTTCCTCTTTACTGAGCTCTACACGGCTGAATGCATACTGAATGGGCTATTCCCATTGAAAATATGAAGTTTTACCTCCTATAGCAAAAGTTAACACCTTATTTATTTTAAATAAATATCATTTTAAAAAATTATATTCTATAGTTACCTTTTAATGTTTATACCAAAAATATCTAATTTTGGCTATCCCCTACCTCTAAGCCACTAAATACGCTACTCAGTTACACTATTTTCTTTCTCTTTCTACTTTGATACATGTCATTCTATTCCCTCATTCCCTAAAAATATGATGATAAATCTCAAAATTCATCTCACCCACATCACCTACCATTAGTCACAAACGGTGATTTTTTCTGGTATACCACGAAGACTTCTCTGACTTTTCCCCAATTTTGTGCAACCCAAATGGAATCTAAAGGAGATGAAGCCTCAGAATTTGTATGATTTTTGCTAGATGGAATCCAAAGGAGATGAAGTGTATGAGTAACGTGGGAACAACGTATGAATTTTGTGCAACCCAAATGGAATCCAAAGGAGATGAAGCCAACAAAAATTTGTATGATTTTCAATACAAGATTCAAGATTTAACGTCTTGCCATGATTTTTGCTCGGCTACTGTACATGATGCGTAGGAACAGTGAGATTCAGGATTTTTGCTTGACGACGGATTCACCGAAATTAGGGTTTGTTCTTGAACAAAGACGACGGATTTCGGGGCTGAGCAACTTGATTTTCTGTTAATATATTTCAATGTATCACGCTGTATTTTCATGTATTTCATTGTATTCATTGTCTTTTTTTATTATAATTCAATGTATCTCGCTGTATTCCATGTATTTCATTGTATTCACTGTCTTTTTTTCATTATATTTCAATGTATTCCGCTGTATTCTATGTATTTTACTGTATTTACTGTCTCACTATATGCCATGAATGTATTCATATATTTTTTTTAACTAATATAATTTATGTATTCAGATGTATTATATAATTTTTTTGAAGATTGCTATATTTTTGGGGTATTTTTCGGTTGAGAATCTTTTTTATAACTGGAAATACAAAATTTGTGTGTTATAATTGAGTTTGTTGAGTTATATCAAGAGTCTATTATGTTAATTGATTCACTTTTCTATTTAAAAACAGTGTAATCCCCTGTTTCACGCCGTGAATGCACTCGAATACAATAATCTATCCAGCTGTAATCCCATATTTCACGCCATGAATACAGTCGAATACACTCGAATACAACAACTGATTAGCTGGACTTCCCTGATTCACGCCTATTTTTGCTACTGTATCAATGAATACAGTAGCTTAAATACATCTTATAACAATAGAAAATGTATCTACAATTCGTAATATAACAAATGTTATCTATAGATAGCTAATTACTACTAAAAGATAGCGCTTTATGAAAATTTCCCTTGAAAATACTAGTTACCACCATATTTATTTTACTTTGTACACCTACTTTATATATATTTATTTTACCATGTATACTTACTTTATAAATTTATCTGACCCTTCACACCTAGTGTATTTCAAAATAGAATATTGTGTAAAATAAATTTATAAAGTAGGTATACCATAATATATTTAGAATATTGTAGTATATTTGGTTTAAATATTATATTCCAAATTAAAAAATTATAGAATATTTGATTTAAATATCGTGTTTTAAATTAAAATATTATGGTATGTTAACGAGGGTCGGTGTTAACGAGAGGTTGGAGGTCTGGAGACAGACTCTCGAGTCTAAGGGTTTCAAACTAAGCAGGTCTAAGACAAAATACCTGGAGTGCAAGTTTAGCGCCGAGTCGAGCGAAGCAGGCAGGGACGTGAAGCTTGGATCTCAGGTCATCGCCAAGAGGGACAGTTTCAGATATCTTGGGTCGGTAATCCAGGGGGACGGAGAGATCGATGGGGATGTCACCCACCGTATAGGGGCGGGGTGGTCGAAATGGAGGCTTGCATCAGGAGTCTTGTATGACAAAAAAGTGCCACAGAAACTCAAAGGAAAGTTTTATAGAGCTGTGGTTAGACCTGCCATGTTGTATGGGGCGGAGTGCTGGCCGGTGAAAAACTCTCATGTTCAAGGAATGAAGGTTGCAGAGATGAGGATGCTCAGGTGGATGTGCGGGCTCACCAGGTTAGATAAAATTAAGAATGAAGTTATTCGAGAAAAGGTGGGGGTGGACCCGATGGATGAGAAGATGCGGGAAGTGAGGCTCAGGTGGTTTGGGCATGTGCGGAGGAGAAGCCGCGATGCCCCGGTGAGGAGTTGTGAGCGGCTGGCGGTGGTTGGCGCGAGTCAAGCCAGAGGGAGGCCCAAGAGGTATTGGGGAGAGGTGATCAGGCAGAACATGGCTAGAATGCGGATTTCCGAGGACATGGCCCTTGATAGGAGAGTCTGGAGGTCTAGTATCAGGGTTGTAGGTTAGGGGCTCCTAGTATTTTTCGTACTTCTTTCCCGGGGCTGGGGGGTTTGGTAGGGCTCTCTATAGATGATTTGTGTATTGTATTGTGCCCCCTCATGGTAGTTACTAGTCGATATTACTACATGCCATTTTATTTATGGTTTATGTTTAGATAATTATTTATGTGATTTCTGCTGCAGTTACTAATGCTCTCTTGTTTTTGTTTTTGTTTTTGTTTTTGTTTTTGTTTTTCTTTTCCTTTTCCTGAGCCGAGGGTCAATTGGAAACAGCCTCTCTGCCCTTTCGGGTAGGGGTAAGACCTGTGTACGTATTACCCTCCCCAGACCCCACTTTGTGGGATTATACTGGGTAGTTGTTGTTGTTGTTAGTTTGAATATTGTATTCTTTATTAGAATAATATGGTATATTTAGTTTGGATAATGTATTGCAAATTATAACATTGTGGTGTGATTAGTTTGCATATTGTATTTGAAATTAAAATATTGTAATATGTTTGAGTTTGAATATTATGGTATTTTTGATTTGGACATTTTCAAATTAAGATATTGTGTATATTTCAGAATTTGCGAAAAGATTTAGAGGTATAGAATTAATATTTTTGGAATATTTGATATAATTTTAAAACATAGGTATATGAAAGTGAGTATTACAAATAAATATATATGAAACTTTCTCGAAAAATTTCGGTAAAGTTTTCAAAGAAAACTATGATGTGGGCAGAAACCCTATATGAGGTCATTGCGACAGAGCTTCTTCCCGAGCATAATGTAGATGATGATATTTATACAAATAAATCTTATATATCGTTAAATGAAGTACCATATATATTTATATATGCAATGAAAGGGATGGAAACTAGGAAAACGTATTGACCCAACCGCTGCTTACTTTTGAATATATATACCCTATATGAAGAAAAATCGAGTCTTAACTATTTCAAATTATCTTCTAAAATTACTTTTTTTTTGTTTGCAACAACAAAGTCACTGAACTATTCCTATTGCACTCAGAAGATCATTCAACTAGATTTTTCAAATTTTGGATTGCCAAATACCTATTTTACTCGTTAAATTATAAACATTTATCTTCTAGCTTGAGAATCACGATAAACTAAGTTATGCATTTTCAATAAAAACAATGCAAAACTAAAAAATAGATATCCACACTATTGTCATTTCTAGTGTTGAATTGAATTTTCTTAGTTAGCATTAGTATTGATGCGGAGTTTATTTGAATTACTACCTTTATGAACTATAAAATTTATTGGACAATTCAAGAATGTTAATTCCAAACTTGAAACAATATGTTTAAAGATAAAACTGTGAAAAAGTTTAAGAAATATTTATGAATTGTATTAAAAATAAATATTTATATGTATAAAATATTTGTAAAAATTGAATAAATGTAATATCGGGTTGGTTTGGTTTCGGTTTGACTTTTTAAAGTTAAAACCAAACCAAACCAATTATGGTCGGGTTATTTTTTCCAACACCAAACCAAGTCAAATCAACCCATGATCGAATTTTTTTTCCGATTTGATTCGGATTACTGGTTTGGTGCGGTTTATCGGTTTTCTTTATACACCCCCTAGAAGAGTGTATCGGTTACCACAACTAACAATGATGTGATTTTAGTTCATACTGCCCGATCTCAATTGGATATTTTCCTCAAAACCACACTCAATGGATAACAACCAATCATTATTCGTTAAAGGGTAAATTGAGCTTAATTTCAGCTATTGTCTAAATTCAGCCTGGTTCAGTTCCGAGATGCTTCAATATAACAACAAATTCTTTCTCACTCGTATCAAACACGATAAAGAAGGGTAAAGAAGAAACAAGGATAAGGAAGACCATGAAAATCGAGCAAGAAACGACAATTGACTCAAATTTCAGCTAAGTTATATTTGTGCAAAAAAATTCCGACTAAAAAAGAAATAAATATTCTATTCTCATTTAAAACATTCTTTATTGCACTTAAGGATATCGCCTAGTGATCAACAAAGTGAGTAAAATTAATGACAGACAAGGACTAAAATTGCAACAGAGACAAAATTCAGAAATAATTGAAGTGCACGCAAGCTAGCTCGAATATTAATGTTATTATGAACAATGGATAACCTTTTTCTCAGAGAGAACTGAAAATACTAAAATGAGCTGATTTACTTTCAAGAGAGGAACCAGTTACTAAGACATCTAACTTTTACTTCTTCAATATGAGAGATCAAGAATCTGCCTAAGTGAGAAACTAAACTGTGATTACCTTGAACTCTTAGAAACAATACAATTTCAAGTCGGATGAAACTTGGTAACAAAAACATAGTCCTAATCTAAAGAAACATGCCAAAGAGTGACTAAATTTCTAGTCTAACTCAAACATGAGAACATGTACAAGATCAACAAAAGAATTTACAATGCATAAGCTCAAGAAAGAGAAAAAAAAAAAATGATCAAATTCAGAAAAGTAAAGAAGAGAGAATTCACAAGATGAAGAAAATTATGATGATATGATGTTGACTATGACCAACTTGTCCTACGGCCATGTTTACCAGTTGGTCCATTCATAACACTTGTTGGAGAAGTTTGTCTTTCACTTACAACAGTTTTCTCACTAAATCTTCTTACATATTCCTTCTTCTTCTTTGGCCTTTTTGTCTTTGTGCTTGAACTTGAGTTCCCATCTCTAATTGTAGGAATCATGTACCATCCAATTGAAGTACACATTATTGCAAATGACCTTCCATATATAGCCAAAAAAACCAATATCAATATTATAGTCATTGGCAAATAAAACAAAGGTTTCTTCAAATTTTCCCACTTAAATTTCCAGGAAATGCTCTTCTTTAACCTTCTCTTTGACCCAATTTGCAATTCTTTCTCTTCATTTGCTTCGCCAGTCGCCTGAGATTGTATTTTTTCAGTGCTTTGCTTGCTCTTGTGATCATTTGTTGTCTGCTTCTTGTCCTTCAACTTAACAACAATGGGCTTGACATCATTGGAATTTGAAAAGACGAAACGAACGAAAGAGATATCATCAGGGCCAATTTGTGAATAAATCCTCTGTTTCTTGTCTTCAAGATCAGCTAAAAGTGCTGAGAATTTATCAAGACCTCGGTCTGAATAAGGGTTATTCTTGTTACTAGACCTTGTTCTTGACAAGTTCTTTTTTGATCTTTTTGGAGTTGAACATGGGCTTAAATTTTCCATATCATCTTCATCTTCATGATGAAAAGATCCACAAATAAATGGATTAACCATTTTAGAAATCAATTAACAAAATGGGAATTTTTGGGTATGGAGAATATGAATGGATATTGACTTTTGGTTGTGGGATTGTATTTTTTGTATGTCTAAAGAAAAAGGGAGGTAGAATGAGCTTATTTATTAGAGTCTGTTTGGAAGACCTGATCTAAGCGGGAATAGGGAATAGTCAAATCAAAAATGGGGGACTTGAATATAACTTTTTATTAAAAAAAGGGGAAATTAATAATTCTATAGAAGCTTCTTTGAGGAGATCGATGATGTTTGACTTCCTAATTCTTGCGAAAGAGGTAATTTGCAAGGAAATTATTGCATATTAAATCATTGTTCAAGTGCATATAAGAAATTGAATTGGTCCAGATATACCATATTGATATTATATTATAGGGAAAAGGGTCAAAATTGCCCCTCTATTATTGTTTATTGGTTATTTATGCTACCCGTTATACTTTTCGGTCATTCTCGTCCCTACCGTTAACAAAGTTTACAAAATTATCTCTAACCCTAATGTTCCTCTACTGTGGCAGCTGACTCCATCAATTTTATCCATGTCAGCTTCCATGTCATCTACCCCACCAAATTAAAACCCTAACATAAACGACCCCTCACTCCTCATCTCTCCACCTTTTCTCTCATTTTCTCTCCCTCACCTCATACCAAAATCGCCGGAAACCATGACATTTGTCATCGCTAAAATCGCTGGAAGATCATATGTATTTGATCGACCAAAAAATTTGTCATCACTAAAATGCAGTTTATGTTACTAACTCAAACCTAGCAAGACATCGAAACATCATTGTGATTTGAACTTTAACACCATAAGTATCTTCCCACTTCAATACAGTATAGATTCTAGCACTATTTTGCAGTCAGAAAGCAATTAAAAGCATTCAAATAACGAACAAGAAATAACAAACAGAAGTACAAAAAAATGGTAATATCACTACTTTGCCTCAGCATCACCAACTAATGTTGGTTAAAACAATAAAGAATAAATCAAATGACAATTCTACGAACTTTTAACAAACGATAGGCATAGCAAAGTATAGAACATCAAACATAGATTTGGACATACCAAGTTGTTCTTAAGCTTCAAGATTAGAATTTGATCAATAATTTTCAGCCTTAACATTATATTCAAGTAATATAAAATGAACGTCAACAACTTCTGAAGAACATTATAGACCCATTAGGTATTCCATAAGAAACATAAGAATGAGAGGATAATCAGATTTCAGATTTGCTTGCAAAGATAATAAAGAAACATTTAAATTTGCCAAATCAAATTATATTTTTAGATTTGCTCGCAAAGAAACATAAGAATGAGAGGATAATCGGATTTCAGATTTGCTTGCAAAGAAAATAAAGATACATCCAGATTTGCCAAATCAAATAACATTTTCAGATTTGCTCGCAAAGAAACATAAGAATGAGAGGATGACAAAATATGGTCGCCGACGAATCGATCAACACCGGGCCTGGCCGATGGTGTAGATCTGAAAGCCGGAGAAATTTTTAGTCATAGATCTGCCATATCTACATACTTCTAATGAACAAAACCAAACCACATCGCAGAAGACGACCATTTTCATCTATTTCCGGCAAGGTAACGCCAGTTAAGGCGTGGTAACAGTCACCGAATTCTGGCAGCATGGCCAGATGAACAAAAATAAAGGGGGAATGGCAGCTGAGCATATGAAAGATGGACGACCACCTGATACGAAGGTCCGCCGGCCAGCCGATAACCAAATCTAGCGGCGGCGATTACGGGCAGTAGCAATTAGTATTTGACTAAGTCTTTAAAATGTGTTTTTGAATGTATTTTTTTCAAAAATACTTTTCAAATAAGCACTACTTTTTTCTACTTCTGAATAATTGCTTCTGCTTCTTCTTAAAAATATTTTTATTTTTCAAAAACTTGGCTAAATATTTCAATTTGGAAAAAAAGTTTTTTGGCCTAAGTTTTTTGGCCTTAGAAGCTTGGTCAAACATGCTATAAAAGTTAATTTATCCTTTTTATTATATATACTATTCTTTTTCTCCCCGCTGAAGTTTTTATGATTCAAAAAACACCATCAACTTTCAAAATTGCACAACTACGCCCACCCCTCTTTACTCTTTCTCTCTTTTTCAGCTAAGTCAGTTATTAACAAATCATTAGGGTGTAAAGCACTACTTTCTCGCTCGTAATTATGGATCCCGGAAATTAAGAGGAAAATATTGTCAAAAATTAATATTTTCTTTCTACTAATAAGTAATAAGTAGTATAGTAATAAATTTGCTAGGTCCTTTTTAAAAATAAAATTAAAAACTTTTTTTCTACTTCCATACTCTATCCCACGTTTTATAAATCATCATATAAAACCTTATAATTATCTTATCACAGCACATAAGCGATGGCTATCTTTCGCAAGATTATTTTGTCAAGAATTGACCTTTACACGCCTTAACGCTTCTCAAATCAATAGCTAAACCTACAGGAAAGAAAAAGAGAAAATATTTGTAACTCTTAAATCCAAAGCAAAAGATTTTCGTCCAAGTAATCAATTTTACCCGTCAGAAAATTAATACTTCACGTAAAGAATTTAATGTTGCATCTGAATAGTTATTATAATCAGTTAATCACCTATAGCTATATAGGTAGTAGAACAGCCATAGGTGGGGGGAACTAGATGGCATGAAATTAGGTAGGTTATAATCAATCTATAATCTCATTAAATATTAGATAAAGGAAACAATTAATATCCTCTTTACTTTATGTGTTTGAACTTTGAAATATAAAAATAATCCAAAGAACAAAAATTTATTTTCGTTCTTTTTTGTCAAGTTCGAAAAATATTAGAACATTTATCAGAGAAATCAAGTTAAGTTGATTATGACTCTTATCAATCGAACACTATTGAAAAATTAAGACAAAATTTTTGTAGTACTAAATTAGGAAAAGTGCAGCGCCTCAGCTCGTTAAAATATCATGGTATAGCCAGTTTTCACACTGGTCAATGAAAAATAGCCAGCATTTACCAAGTCAATAAAAAATATCTACTATTTTGCTGCAACAGGGATCGGTCCAGTATAATATACGGGAGTTCTGGTGCATTTGTGTACGAACTCCAGCATATTATGCTGGACCGGTATACTTTGCTAACTCCTGTAAAATTTGCGGAAGACTGGAGCACCAGTGCTCCAAACTCCAGTATATTATACTGGACAATTATACTTGCTGGAACTCCCGTAAAATTTGCAGGAGTTCCAACATAGTTATCCTGGAATTTCCGTAAAATTTACGGGAGTTCAAGCATACTTATGCTGGAACT